>CM035441.1:6887371-6952371 GCA_020310875.1 Ceratopteris richardii | reverse complement strand
ATGAACCAGAGCTGTCTCTCTTCCAAATGTGGCAAGGTTGGTTCTCCGGTTCTTCATTTGTCACTGCAAGCCTTTGCAAGTTGTAGTCCCTTGGTATGTGCTTCAGCCTTGGATTCCAGCATGACTGTGTCGTTGTGAGTCTCCATTGATGACCTCAGATCGTCCAAGGATGATGTTCATAGTAGTCATGCCAAGTACTCATAACCCCTAATGGATGATGAGTAAGCGTGTTCTTGCATGGGTTGAGGAAAATATGTGCCTTGTGCACGGCCTTGTAATGTAGCCCTATGCATGCTTACTTGGAAAATGCATCGGAAGAAGTATGGTGCAAAAATTGGGGGTCTTGAGCTAAGTGCTCAAGGGTATGCCGATGAAGAGGTTTCCTAATCTATCATGGTGATGGTGTTGCCAAAGTAAAGATACTTACCATTGTGAAGGTTCGACCGATGTTCATCTCTTTGTGTTGTACACCCGGTATTTGTGATGGAACCTTGTCGATGAATGTCTGTGTTGATGGTCCACCGATGAATTTTTTTGAGCGCCTGGTCTTGTCTCCTTTTTTCAAGCAACATTTGCCAAATATTGAGAATTGAATTTCTTTATATTCCTTGGCAAACAATATTGGGTAACTACACCAAGCTTAGTTTCACACATTCTCTTTAGCTCACCATAAGTAGAAGTCTTCTCACCCAGTATACAGACAAGAATTCTCAGGATACCAAACTACCTCTTGCAGATATCTCCCTATAGATTATAGTACATGTAGTAGTTTAAGCATCACTCAAGTTGCGGACCTTCAAGTTCTTCACACCTGCTAGCCGAGACACACTTCTATCCAAACTGATAAATGCCCAGTAATCAATAGTTCCATCTTCAACTAAGCATGTCTCATTCATGTTCCATGAGCGAAACCTGGGAACAAGTTCTGACTTTTTTTTTTTAACAATGTCACACACAAGAAGACAGATGTTAGTATCAGAAAAAATAATTGACATATGTCAATGTGCTCTTGTGCATGGGACTCTTAGTTGTGTCTATGCACGGCCATGTAATGTGGCCCTATGTTAATGCATACTTTGTAAATGCATGGCGTGAATGGTGCAAAAGACAGGGTTGTGCAGGAAGCACATGGTTGTCACTCGTCGAGGCTTAATGTCATTTGCAGATGTTGATGCCATCTTTGTTGGAGGTATCCATTGTATCTCGAGATGGCAGTTGATCGTTTCTCCTTATAGGGAACCATTTGAGAACGGTCTTCGACTGTGTAGCAATCTCCTTTGGTTGCTTCATGTTTGGATGGTTTCTTGAGGGTTTGATCCTTCGTGGTTGGCTCTTTGGTTCTGTGAGGCCTACCGGTGCTTTTGGCTTCCATACCCCTACCTCTGTGGCTTGACTCGCGTTGAAGAGGTTACTTGGTCTACTATTGTTCTTGGTGTTTGGTTCTGACCTTTGCCTCACCTTGGCTTCTTTGTTGAGACTTTTCGCGTATGGGAGAGCATAGGTTGTTGCGGAAATAAGAGCTTCCTGGTGTTGGTGCAAGACAAGCCTACACACATTGGCTTGGAACTTTGGAACCATGGAAGGCTAGCTTGGACAAAGCTTTATTAAGGCTTCACTTGAAGCAAGGATCATATGAACATATGCTTAGATGTTCTTACCTTTTTATCCATTTGTAAAAGTCTAAGTGACTTGACATTTCATGTAATCACTCACCCAACTCATTAGTCGTGGAAAAGAGAATAGTTTAGTGGAGAGAATATCTCCCTACTTTTAGAGGAGAGATTCTAGGGAGCCTTAGTTTGAATTTCAAATTCAAATGAACACCAAACTTCTATAAAAGATGCAATAAAAAAGTCGCGGTTAGTCCTGCCATTTCAGCTCACTCCCCGAGGCATATTGTCATTGTAACTGAGTGTGTGTTAGTGCTACACCATAGCCTACACCACCACACCTCAATTAGCTATGCTTGTCATGCTATTGAGCTTGTACAATCTTATCAATCAATAGATATATACACATTCATCATTTCTGGTTCTCTGTGTTATCTTCTCCAAGTCTGTCAACTTCAACAGGGCATAGCTCAAGATCTACTGAACCAAATTGGATGATTCAAAGTGCATTGGATTTAGCTCGAAGTCTACTATACACCTACAAAATTTCAAAGTCATTGGATCAACCATCACAGAGCAATCTCAGTCGGGGTGCTCACTGGTCTGTGTCTGCAGAGTTCCTAAAAAGTCGGGGGTAATTAGAATTTTGCTAAACTTATTTCTCAGTGCATAGTTTATCAATTTGAGTGATTCCACTTGTGATTGGTAGCTTGTTAAGTTACTTTAATATTCCCAAAAGGAATTAGATCAATTGTTAGTGTGTTGGTCACACTGAGTGAAAGTCTGAGCAGGTGTCACTACAGAAATAGAAAGTTTTTTCTTGATTTTGAAGTACCAAGTTATCTGTTTTGGTTTGATCATTACCCAAACCATTTCCAAAGTACATATATGGTTTCTTTGTGTCATTTGGAAGCTAAGCAAGTGTACTAAGTATATCTGGAATCAAAAGAGGGCAGGTGTGAAGCAGGTTTTGCAGCACCAACTAATCTCCTGAGTGTATCCAACCATCATTTCCAACAGTGGTATCAGCGCAAAGAAGGTAAAACATGGGTGATGGTTTCCCTTCCTTCATTGACAAATTGGACAGAAACAATTATCAGGCTTGGTCATTGAGAATGAAGACCTATCTACAAGGGAGAAGTCTATTTGGATACATATCAGGAGATGAGGAGTTGCCCTCATTCAAGACTAGAGGACTACCCACAAAGGATGAACATGAAAGGCTCAACCAATGGTGTGCAAAGGATGATTTGGCAAGGTCTTATCTCTTAAACTCTATATCTGACTTTCTTTTACCTCATGTAAGGAATTGTAAGACTTCCCAAGAGACTTGGGAAACCTTGTCAAATTATTTTTCTTCCAACACAAGGGCTAGGAAGAATCAATTATGGATTGAGTTCACAACCCTTAGGAAGCAGCCCAAGCAATCAGTCTCAGAGTATGTGACAAAGATCAAAGATGTGGCAGACCAACTAGCAAGCATTGGAGAAGAGATTGAAGAGGAACAAATAGTCAGGCAAGTAACAAATGGACTCAAGGCAGATGATAAGTGGGAAAGTTTCACCACTGCAATGGACCTCTATATGGACATGCATACCCCTGATCTCACAGCACTCATGGGCCAACTATTTACACATGAAGCAAAGTTTACAAAGGCTGGAGAACAATCAAAAGGTAATAACCCCTCTGCTCTCTATACTGATAAGAAAGTTAAAGATAAAGGAAAAGGGAAGAAACAGGATGAAGAAGGCTCTACCTCTCAAGCTAATTATGCAGGGAGAGGTAGGTCATCTAGAGGAAGAGGCAGAGGAGGTAAGTCAGGTAGGGGGAGACCCTACAACTCATCACCATGCAACATTTGTGGATTGTCCAATCATACCACAGATGAATGCTACAAGAACTACAAAAATCAGAGAGGAAGAGGCTACTCAAGAGGTGGATACTCTCAAGGGAGAGGCAAATTCAACCAACATCAAAGCTACAATGGATACAACAACCAATACAACAACCAATACAACAACAACTACAACAATAACCACAATGGTAACTACCAAGGTGGATTCAGAAATAGAAGAGACTACAACAACTACACAGAGGAGCAGGATGACTCCCTATTGATCATGAATATGACCTCCAAGATAGGTACAAATGATGATCATTTATTCTATATTGATTCAGGATGTTCTAACCATGTAGCTGGCAATGTGGCACTACTTTCTGATTTGGAAGAGCCCAAGGGCAAACATCAGGTACAAACAGGTGATGACACTAAACACTCTGTTGTCAAAATTGGAAATGTGAAGACATGTGATGGTAATCAGAATCTATTGAGCAGGGTACTCTATGTACCAACCATCACCAAGAATCTGATGAGTGTTGGTCAAATTGTGGAGAAAGATACAACACGTATTAGCTCCTACCATAAGTAAACGGTTTTCTTTAGCGCTTTGCAGGTCAGATTCACACAACATGGAGCATATGTGGAGGACCCAAAACATGGATTCAGAAGGATAGCCAAAGGGGAGAAATCAGGTAGATTATTTACATTTGAGCTAGAAGACACCAAGAACATTGCTTTGTATAATTATAAGGATCAGACACTTTCAGAGTTAGAAATATGGCATAAAAGATTAGGGCACATAGGTGAAAGGACTCTAAAGCAAATGTGCAGGGATCAATGTGTGCTTGGGATACCTAATGTATCCAAGCAACATATGATTTACAAATGTGGATCATGTCAATTTGGTAAGTCACACAGATTGCCTTATACCAAGAAAGGTTTCATACATGAAGACTACCTAGACTTGGTACACACAGATGTTTGGGGACCCAGCAAGGACCCTTCCATTTTTGGTTCAAGGTATTATGTGTCCTTCATTGATGATTATAGCAGGTGGACCATTTTATACTTTATGAAGCATAAGGATGAAGTGTTTAATTGTTTCAAGAGGTATCTTGCACTTGTTGAAAATCAAACAGGAAGAAGCTTGAAGAGGCTAAGGTCAGATGGTGGAGGAGAGTACTTCTCCAATGAGTTTGAAGATTTCTTGCAGGAAAGAGGCATCAAAAGGGAGATTACTACAAGGTACTCACCTGAACAAAATGGGGTAGCTGAAAGAAGGAATAGACTCATTGTGGAAACAGCTAGGTCTATGCTTAATGAGAAAAAGTTGCCAAATCATCTTTGGGCAGAGAGTGTATCCACTGCCACTTATCTCATCAATAGGTTGCCATCCAAATCACTTGATGGCATGACACCATATGAAGCTTGGCATGGTAAGAGACCCTCTCTGGATCATTGCAAAATTTTTGGTTGTGTAGCATATGTGCATATTCCCTCACAGGTAAGGGGAAACCTAGACCCTAAGGCTGAAAAATGCATCTTCATTGGTTATGATTTGAACCAAAAGGGATACAGATTCTACAATCCAACAAACAAAGGGTTCAAGGTAAGCAGAGATGTCATCTTTGATGAGAATGACTCATGGTATGAGAATGAATGCAGGAAAGTGAGTCTACCCTATGACATGGAAGAAGATTTTCCAAAACTTACTAAGGAAGAACCATCTCAGCAAGAAGATTCAAGCTCAGATGATGATGATACAATAAACCTTGAAGAGTTCAAAGCTTGGAAGTCCAAAGGAAAGATGAAGATGAAGCAATTAGAAGATAAACCAGAAACTTCAACTCAAGCAATGAAGAGATCTCAGAGAGAAAAGAAGAAGCCCATCAGATTTGGGTATGACACATCACTTGTAACTAAACATTCTATATATCTTGCAAAGGACTTGTTGAATGAAGAACCAGGTACCTATGAAGAAGCAATTACCAAACCAGAATGGAGAGAAGCCATGGATGAAGAGATGGAAGCTCTCAAGGAAAGTGATACTTGGGACTTGGTACCCAAGAAGGAATCTATGAAGGTAATAGGATCCAGATGGATCTACAAACTAAAAAAGAATTCAGATGGAACAATAAATAGGTACAAAGCTAGGTTGGTAGCCAAGGGTTTTGCACAAACCCAAGGCATTGATTATGAGGAGACATTTTCTCCTGTGGCTAAGATGCCAACTATCAGAATTTTGGTGAGTGTAGCTGCATCAAAGAATTGGAATATGTACCAATTAGATGTCAAGAATGCTTTCTTGAATGGATGGATATCTGAAGAAGTCTACATGTCACAACCACCTGGCTATGAAGATCCAAAAAAGGTACATTATGTTTGTAAATTGAAGAAGGCTCTGTATGGTTTGAAGCAGGCACCTAGAGCATGGAATTACAGGTTGACAACCTACCTCCAAGACCAAGGATTTGTAATGAGTAAGGCAGACACTTCTCTATTCATAAAGAGAAGTAGTACAGAGGTAATATATCTATGTGTCTATGTTGATGACATCATTATTACAGGAAATGATGTTCAGGGAATTAGACACATCAAAGGACAGATGATGAAGGAATTCAAGATTAATGATCTTGGATTATTGAAGTACTTCCTAGGACTTGAATTGGTCTACACAAATTCAGGTATCTTTATTACTCAGAAGAAGTACATTCAGGACATGGTCAAGAAGTTTAATTTGCAGGAAGCTAAAGTCTCAAGCACTCCTATGGAGGTCAACCATAAACTCAGTGCTCATGAAGGAGAAGAACTCCAAGATATTACAGGTTACCAAAGTTTGGTAGGTAGTCTAAATTATGCTACCTTAACCAGGATTGATATATCTTATGGTGTTAGTGTACTCAGCCAATTTATGCATAAACCAAGAGTACCTCATTTAGAGGTAGCAAAGAAGATCTTGAAGTATTTAAAGGGAACCCAAAATCATGGTTTGTATTTTCCTTATACATCAGATATTGACATTAAAGTCTACTCAGATGCAGATTGGGCAGGATGCAAGGATGATAGGAGAAGCACCTCAGGATATATTTGTTTTGCAGGAGATAAGCCCATTTCTTGGTCAGCCAAGAAGCAACCTACATATATCGTTTCTTTGTGTCATTTGGAAGCTAAGCAAGTGTACTAAGTATATCTGGAATCAAAAGAGGGCAGGTGTGAAGCAGGTTTTGCAGCACCAACTAATCTCCTGAGTGTATCCAACCATCATTTCCAACACCTGGGTACCCACATGTGTAATCGCCCTTGTTGAGCTACAACTAATTTCTTAGGTATCCAAATTTGTCGGAGATCTTGTGGTTGAGCTTGTCTGATCTTCTTCCTTCCTCTTCTGGCCTGGTTGACTTGCCTGGATGGGGTTTGTGGGGTCAACAGTGATGGCTGCTCTCCTTTTCGTATCCAGATCTGCTTCATGCCCAGCACTACTTTCCTTTGGAAATCCCATTGTCTATTTGATATAGCAGTGGTCTTGTTCTGTTGTGCTTGCCTTGTTGGTTGAGTTGTAGTGGCGGCATTAGTCCTTGCACCAGAGGAGGAGTCCGCTTGTCTTTGAGCCTGTTCTTCCATGATTGAGTTCTCCTGTGACATAGATCTTTTGACGCATACAACATCTCTTTTGCTAAGATTAGTCCTAAGATAACTGCAAGATGTGACATCTAGATTTGTGAGTATGCCATTTTCTAGTTCTAATGTAAAGCATTGTCCCTGGACCCAAACTTGAAGAAGTTGACTTCTTAGGTTCAAGTTGACTGCATTGTCATAAATCCAATCTTGTCCTAAGACAAATGGTTCTGTAAGGTTCTCATCTTGACACACTAGCGCTTTGACTTTCATTGTAACATCTTGAAGGTAGATGGGAAGTTCCACCTCGCCCAAACAAGGTGTTTCCACACCTCCCAATCCTATGAGATAAGCTTCTATGGGATTGATGTTCAACTGCAAGTCTTGGCAGTAGGAAGTCTAACTGCACTACTTGCTGCACCTGAGTCAATCAATGCTTTCACAGTCCTTGCACCCTTCCCTTGTCCTATCTCTATGGTCACAAAGGGTCTTCAGTCAATGACTTGAGAAGTCGCTATGCCTGATTTTTGGCACATATCCATGTGATATTTTGGGGCTTTTGAGTTGACATCTAGGCCTAGTTGCCTTAACTTATTTCGCCTAATACGCTCTCTAGCCTCTGCCTGTGCTTCTTCCCTCACCCTTAACTCCTCTTCTTTTCGCTTCTTAGTAGTGTTGAGTCTCGTAAGCATATCCTCTGTAAGAGGTTCTTGGTATAACTTGACTCTACATCCACTAATATAGTTTGGCAAGATATCTCCTTCTAGAGTGGCCAACTGAACTGCACCACTAGTGGAAATTCTATTAATGATCATGGGTCCATATACTCTTTTCTCCAACTTACGGGCATGTTGTTTTAGTGTATAAACGAACACTAGATCTCCCTCTTTCAATCCCTTATCCTTGATGTGTGCATCAAAGTATGCCTTTTGCCTCTTCTTTGCAGCGTAGATGCCTGCTGCCGCTCGTAGCCTGGTCTCACCTAAGCGTTCGAGATCAAAGATCCTAGAGGACAATTCATGCCCATTCCACTCATACTCTTGTGCTACTTTTAAGGCAGGGATTAAGAAATCTAATGGTAGCTATCATAAACCAAAATCTTTTGCATCCGCCTCCATTGCTAGTCCGCGAGCACACACAGAGATATCGCGCGTTCATTTCCTCCCAGCCGCCGAGCTACTCTTGAAGTCTCACTTAGCTCTATATCATAAATGAGATCTCTCTTAAATCTTCTACCAAGGGGTATAAATACCCGTGTGATGCCATGTGGCATCCTTCTCCAAATGGTGATCCACACCCAATGAATATCATATGACATTTTTCCTTCCCCTTGAAAACATTTTCGTCCTCGAAAATGTAGTTGAAATGTCCATATTGGTAGAAGTAAGTGCTCGGACTCCCCTGAACCCCATGCACTCTATGTACATGGTCATCTCTGTGTGTTGTTTCCCCGTATCCTTCCCCTTAAGAAGGCTCAAATGAGATCATCTCAAAGGTGGGAAACCATCTGAGTGGTGCCTACTATCTCCCATATACACTCAAGTTCCAAACTATCACTCCCATAACATACTACATCATCCAAATGACCTAAGTTCATATGATGTATCCTCTATGGAGTAATAATATGAAAAGAAAGTGTAAAGTGCCAAACTTATAAGCTTGACCGTATCATAGTGGAGATAATAAACCATAAAATCCTCTGAAGTATAGAACAAAGTCCCATAACAAGTGACTCCAAACCCATCTAAGACTAAATGATAGATTGCCCTTATACCACTCTAGGTCTTCCTAACCTTGAGTGTAATCACAAGTAGTAGTTTTGTCTAAACTACCTTGTGAACTATGCAAATCCATCATCTAACTCACGGTGGTAAAATGCAATCTCTACATTTCACCAACCAAGAAGTCTGTGGTTTGTCATCCTTTACCTTTGAACTAAGTTCTATTGGAAGAGCATCTATTGGCACTAGTGCAAACTCTCAAATTTTCTCTTCCCTTTAGTTTGCCATATGAATGCAAAAAGCATTCCCTTTGAGATTTAGATAATCCCTAAGTACCCATCCTCCTAACTGATGTTTACTCATCATACTCATGATGTAACACCAACTAAGAGTTTGGTACCATAATAGGTTAGATATATCCCTATCTCTTGGAAACTCAAAAGAGAAGTATCATCAATCTACTCCCAGTCTAACTAATGTCAATAACTAGATCATCTCATCTAGTCAAAGATCCTCACTGGAAATAAACATAACTACTTCTCTCTAGAGTCTACAAGTGAGACTCAATCTAACCATCATGACTAACTGATCTCTCTCTTGTCTTTGATAGAAGAGTGCCACTTCTATCTAGACAACTTAAAAGTGAGAAAGTGAAACTCTCTCTCTCTCTCTCTATTCAATCTTGTTGAGAGCAGTATGGGCACTCAAGGACTGACTAGACAAGGAAGCCAGGGAACCCAAGGATTGACGAGACAAGGAAGCCAACGGAGAGAGTCAGAACAAGGTGAAGGAGTAAGTAGACAAAGCAGTCGACGCAAATCTGGCAGATAGGCCCTTCAATTTTTCCAATCTACATCTTTTAACAGTGATTCTTATCACTAACAATCATTGTAAATACCAGTTCATATTTTTGTAGCTCCATTTTGTGCAAGCCAAGGAGTCCTTGAGCTTGAGGAGCCTTAGAAGTACCTACATATCAATTTTCGTATTTTTTAGACTCCGTTTGAGCCCTCAAACTGGCCCTGGAACCTAATTTTTAACTAGGCCGGACACTAGGTCTGGACAGGGTCAAAAGCTAGTCAAAAACTATAAAAAGAGCTAGAGAGCTCATTTTTGAGGTTAGATTGTAATTGAAACGAACTTGTAAGAGCTTTTGAAAGTAATCTAAAGAACTCCATTGATTCTCTCTCTTTGTCTTGCCGTGTGTGCGCGTGTGTGTGTATGTGTGTGCATGCTTGTGTGCTTCTCACTCACGCACTTGTGCCGCCACTTGCTCGAGGTCTTCATACCATCCTCACGTCTTCCCGGATTGACATTAAAGGAGGTGCTACTCATCATTGAGCTACACCAAATTTTGGCGCCGTTGCCGGGGATCGAGCTTTGAGGACGAGCGTGTGATGGTAAGACGTAGAGTTGACGCGTTGGAGTTGTAGGTATTTTCTTCACTCTCATCGATTTTCTTTTACTTCTTTACCATCTTCATTTCCATCATCATCATCACCACCTACCACCTCCATATCCATCATCGCGAAAATTTCAGTTTTTTGACTATATCCCCACCTCCACCTCATTTCCCTCATTTCACTTGTGAGAGAGAGCGAGAGAGCGAATTTGCATGTGCTGTTTTTTGCATGTTTTCTGAGCTGTCTTGCAGGTACAGGTCACATCACCATCTCCAGCTTTCCGCGCAGGTACGGAACTCGACGAAACTGTCTCGCAGTCGCCGCCTTCTGTCCATCGCGATTGACAGAAATTTTCACTTGTTGGTAAATCTGAGTGCACCACAGTGGACTAGAGACCCTGCACACCACATTCCCACTAAAATTTTTGAAAATCTTGCAAAATTTCAGTCCATCGCGATTGACAGCCCTGTCCATCGCGATTGACAGCTCTGTCCATCGCGACTGACTGCCTGTCCATCGCGATTGACTGCCTGTCCATCGCGATTGATTGAATTGGGTGTCCATCGCGACCGACTGAACTCTCTGTCCATCGCGATTGACTCAACCCCCTGTCCATCGCGATTGACTGAAGTCTCTGTCCATCGCGACCGACTGACTGTCCATCGCGATTGACTGCCTGTCCATCGCGATTGATTGAATTGGGTGTCCATCGCGATTGATTGAATTCTCTGTCCATCGCGATTGACTGAGTGTCCATCGCGATTGACAGCCCTATCCATCGCGATTGACAGCCAATTTTAGCCAAATTTTTTAGGGTTTGTTAATTGAAAAGTTGGGCTAATTTTGGTCACAAATATTATGCTCTTGAGCACATGGGGAAGTCTTAGGAAAACAACTTGGGGAAAACCTGTTGCACAGTGATCCTGTTTGAACCCTGTCGTAACCCTAGAACCCTGAACGGTCACAACTTTTTCATACGAGATCCATTTTTTGAGCTCTAGGGCTTGTTGGAAAGCTCGTAGCATATACTACACGCCCTCAACTGTTTTTTATAAAGATAATGCGTTGATTTTCAGAGAGGGTATTTTGAAGTTGACCATACCCAGGGGGCTCAAAGTCAGGGGTCTTTAGAATTATTATCCTAAAAGTCACAATGCAAATATGTGTTTATGTTACATGAATAAAAGTGGTTGGTTGTGTCCTTTGAATCTAAGCATTGAGCTAACCGTGGGTCTTTTATAGGTCCATTGAGAGCAACTGAGAGCATACAAAGCAAGGTTTCTTTGCAAGCTTGAGAACCGGGTTCTTGAGCACCATAAAGCAAGGGATCAACAAGTAAGGTTGGATTATTCTCAACTCCCTCTGTCATTTCCTAGCTCAAGCTAAGAACGAGTAGAGATAGGAGTAAGTCAGGGCGACGATAGGCAGTTATCAAGTTGAAGACTATTAAAGAACTCAAGCTCAAGCTAAAAACTTAGTTACTGTACTGTCGATAACCTAAGGGAAAAGAACCTAACGTGGAACGATCAACCTGAAATTACGAAGAACACTCAAGTATTCCGACGACGTGATATCAGACAAGACCATAAACACAATAATTAACTAAAAAAAATCAAGTGACTGGTACCAATTGATTGGCAACGAGGTTGTACTCTGAAAAAAAATTGGGCTAATCAGTTAGGCATATGAACCTTAGATCAGGACGACACCTAGCACGAGAGAGACAAAGCCTTAGGTCTTCAGAGGCTAGTGTCAATCACACTGCAAGGTCTTGGGCCCAGCAGTTGAGCCACCATTCAAACTACCCTAGCTCTGAGACCAGTGAGTCAGAAATGTCCCAAGGCATGGACAGACCTACGGGAAGTTCAGGAGTGCCTTACCTATACAGGGTAGAAGGCCCTTACAAAACGCAGCTGGAGTACCTTAGGACCAACCGACTAGGTGCTAGCATCTATGAGGACGGCCTAGGAAGATCGGTGGTCCAGATTAAAAACCCTGACCAATCCATTGGACTAGAGCACCCAGCTGTCAAGTTTGAAAATGGTGCATACCTGGACAAAGAAGGAACTATATATGTAGTCACTAGTCACCCTGATAGGACAGATGACTTTGGGAACGTAATCTCAGAAGCGGACTTAGGGGACCTGGAACAAGGGAACATGGGTGCGGAACCTAGAACCCCTCGAGGTAAATCAGTTCTCACTAGGATTATCACACCTGAATGGGTCCCCCAAGACAACAAGAGCATAGAGTTGCTCCTTAATCGAGAAACTGATGAAGCCTTTTGGAGGTATAAGTCTAATCAGCCAACAGACATAGGAAATATCATGATCTATGAGTTTAAGGATCCGGATAGCCCAGGCAGAGTGACCTACTTAGATCATGCCTCAGAACGGATCTTTGTGGTGACAGAAAATGATAGGCATGCTTACACTTGGAAGGGTGAATTTATTTTCCCTCAACCAAGATCAAATGTATCCTATGGTCACCCTGGGGCTGGAACTTCCCAAGCTCATGGTACGCAAAGAGACAGAAGTAGAGATAGACCAGAAGTAAGTTTTGCCAACCCAGTGGGCAGAGAAAGAACGAGAACAGAGACGAATAGGGTAGAACCTGAGATGCATAGAGCCCACAGGAACCAAAGAAATGTAGATGGATTCCCTCTGCCAAGGCCTAGAGAGCACACAAGAACTTTGAGACCCACCCAGCTAGTTAAGTCCATGAAGAATTACTTTGACGGCACCGGAGATCCCTATGATCATGTGGCGGAGTTCAAGCAAGTTTTGAGAGCTGAACAAGTGGAAGATCTGTTCACGCAATACAATGCCTTCGGTCTAACCCTTAGGAACACAGCACTTACATGGTTTCAGCCATTAGATGAGCGTCAGTTCAGGAGCATAGACCAACTCCTAGAGGCATTTATTGTAGAGTTCTCTAAGAGCGGCATAAGACACAATACCTCCTCATTGATTCACAGCTTCAAACAGACCCCCCAAGAGACTGTCAGATTGGCCGGAAGAAGATTTAGACAATATCTTGAAAGGTGCCCTATTTCGGAACTACCCACATCTGCTAAACAAGTAGCCTTATTCCTTGATGGATTGCTGAGTACGAAATTGAGATCCTATGTGTATCTGAAGGACCCTAGGACCATAGAAGAATGTGTACGCATGTGCATTGACATTGAAGATAACCTAGGGGAAGAGCTAGAGCTTTCCAAAATCTACAAAGATTCAGATAGTGCATCTAGTCACTCTTCCTCGCAATCCACATCAATCGAGGAACTTGCCGAAAAGGTAGCTCAGAAATTAGGTGTAACTAGCAAACAAATCCCAAGGTTTGCCCCAGCGAAGAGGTGCTATACATGCGGTGGTGACCACATGGCAAACGTGTGTCCCATTATGGCTCAACCCCAGGTCAATCCTAATAGCCAATATTGCACCATAGAACGAAGATACACCAATCACACCGCACAAGATTGCCCATACAACAAGCAGGCAGTTAGGCAACCATACCCATAGCCCTACCAACAAGGCAGATACCAGAACCAGTACCCTCCACCACCACAATATGCTAGACCCCAACAAACCTATCAGCAACCATATCAGGCTCAACAGAGACCCCAACCGGTGCTAGCTCAACAGCCTCCAAACCCCGCTAACGTGATTCCAGTAAAGTATGCTGTGGCAGAAGAAAACCTGAATAGGGCCATAGTACCAGTAACCCCATTGATCTCAGAAAGTGACCCGAGTGACCATAGCTTTGATTCTACGCATGTCGATAGTCCCCAGGCTTACTACATGCAGTCTCCAGAACATGGTGAATCCTACTATAGTGAAGAACCAAGTGAACCTAGTTGGGAGTCGGATTACACGAATGTCATGTATGCAAACCCCAACCCTAGGCCTCAACCTAGGCAGGTACGACCACCCCTTCCTAGAGGACCATGCTACCGATGTCAGGGGGATCACTTCGTTCGTGATTGTCCCTTACCTCCACCTACACAAAATCAGTCCGTGACGATCCAAGGCTTTTGCCAAGATTGTGGAAAAGAACACCTCTTACGAGATTGCCCTAAGAATCCTAACAATATGCCAAAAATCACTCCAATCAACGTTATTGGGTTAGTGGTAGATTCCACAGGAAGTGTCACTTCCACTGCTCCCGTACAGGTAGTCACTCGTGCTCAAGCCTTGCAGCAGAATCAAGGGGTAAACCAGGAAAAGAACTCAGAGGCAAGTGAAACCGAGAGCGTAACAAAGAAAAGAACTAGAGCATGGAAAGATAGTCGAGAAAGAATGAAAAGACAATGGGCAAAAAAGATAAACGAACTTGAAGAAAGCATAAGAGAAACCAAAGCGAGGATAACTGAACTCACAACTCCAACTCCCTCTCACATTACCCCGCCTCCACCATTCCCACCTCCATCCGTACCACCACCTTCCCCACTGCCTCATCAAATCCCACCACCCCCTAGAGTAGGATCAGTCCTAGCTGACCCCACTCCCGAGGACCTTAATATGATGCTTAAAGCATATCAGGCCAGAATCCAAGAAGGGCCAACCATCACCGATCATGAAAAGTGCTACCCTAGAGCCGAGCTAGAGCTTGAACGAACTAAGATTTGTGCCAAAATGGTGGAATTGGCTCAGACCATGTTTGAGGCCAGCCGCCTATTTAACATTTCTAGTTCAGCTAAGACGCAGTTACACTTTGATGGACTGCTGGAAAGAATAGAGAAGTTAATTGCACAATCAGAGAAGGAACCTGCCCCTCAACGAAAGGAGAGGGCAAGAGAACGGATAAGCCAGCCTCTTCAGGAAGCCCATGTGCCTCCTCAAGATGCTTATCTTCCCCCCCAAAAGTCACATGAGCCTCCCCCGAAAGCTTATGTACCTCCACAGGTGACCCACATTCCTTCTCAGAGAGCGTATGAGCCTGTTCGGAAAAGTAATAGAATAAGTAATCCTCCCCAAGAAGCTTGTGCTCCAGCCATCTATGGGAACAAGGAGAGAGCCAACGATAGAATAAGCCCTCCTTCCCAGGTTGCTTATGTGCCCAATTCTACGGAGCCAGACACTTCCTCTTCTATGAATCGGTTTGCACCAGACTTCCTACGAGAGATTCAAGAAGATAAATGGGACAATGAAAGTGAGGTCGCCCCTCCTTTTGAACTTGTGGACGATGAACACGACCAATTCCCACAAGACATCCCATCCATTTACGGGGAACATGAGAGTACTCAGTCTCACGAGAGATTGGACTTTGAGTCTAATTCCATACAAGAGCTACCTCACTTCACAGGCCCATGGGAAGCAAAGTCCACATGTATGAGAGCACCCACAGTCATGGTAAGGAACGACGACTCAGGCATACCAAGGAACACGGAGGTAGTAACGAACACCAAGGTGCAACGCGATCTCACTTTGGAAGAACTGACTGAGGATAGACCAAACATGCGAAAATATGTAGCCAGTCAGGTAGCTGAAGTTGCAAAACCTCGTTCCAAGGTAGGATCCCATAGGACAGTGCCAGAAATTCCCTTGGATAAGATAGGAGACATGTGTGAAGGTGAAGAAGGGAACACCTATCTTCCCATTACCTACCAGGACTACACCACTAAGGCAATTTTGGACTCAGGTGCAGGAGTTGCAATTGCCACCACTTCCCTTTGGAAGCGTTGGGGCAAGCCGGCACTCAGGCCGACGAGAATGAAATTGCAAATGGCCGATGGTCACATAGAGAGACCCCTAGGATTGCTAGAAGGAATAACTCTCACCACTTGTGGTGTCGAGTTTGAGCATAGTTTTGCTATATGTGACTTCAGCAAAAATCATGCCTATGAGATGATTTTGGGAAGACCATTTATGCGACAGTTGCAAGTGGTACAGGATTGGGGAACCAATTCTTTGTACCTGCAGCACTTAGGTGTTACGACCAAAGTCAATCTCAAAGATTACTCTCATAGAGATGTACCTCCTATCCAGTGGAATCCCATCCATAGAGCCAAAGATGATACAGAATCCGTGCATTCCATAGGGTCGGGATCCTCATGGATGCATGAAGATACTCACTTATGGATGTGCAAGGTAGCAGTAGAGGAAGAGAAGAGAGAGAAAGCCAGAGAGGTAGGTGCGAAAGAAACCCATAGATCAATCTAAGACCCAGCCTATGCACCTGTAGTGTTTCCAGACGAAGAATTTGAACCTCACGGTTGGGCAGAAATCTTAGCAACAATGGACGTAGCCATCAACGAAGAACAATGGACACCCCACTGTGATGAGGATGGCTATGATATTTCAGTCTTCTCCATAGAGCCAATCATGGGAGAGGCAGTTCTAGAAGAATGCGAACCTAGCCCTGATGCATTTGAGGATGCAAATGACTCCGATCTAGAGTCAATCATTATGGACCCACCATTTGCATCAGATGAAGAATATTTCCATGAAGTGGAATTTCAACCCCAGAGGCATGGAGAGGTTACAAATGATGTAAGATTAGCAACACATATGACCCCGAAGGAAGAAGGAAAGAAACGAAAGAAGAAAGAAGTCTCACCAGAGGAGGAAGAATCTTTGTTTGACGTCCCAGAAAATTTTAAGAAGTATGAGATAGACGACAGGAGAGTCATGATAAGAATGCCTAAACGAGAAGCACAATCAGGAGAGGCCTATGATAACAAAGAAACCACCAAGAAAATAGTAGTGGCCATAGAAGAAGGAGAGGAGAGATGCACGTATATAGGCCATGATCTGACAGAAGAAGAAGAGCATGAATTGATTGCCTTGCTAAGAGAATACAGAGATGTATTCGCTTGGAGTTACAAGGATTTGAAAGGGGTTGACCCGGACATATGCTCACACACTATTCCCATGACCTCAGATGCTAAACCCTCTAAGCAAAAGCCTTATACATATAACGATAATTACGCCGCTAAGATCAAAGAAGAAATAGATAGACTGGTTGAAGCTGGATTTATCTATGAAATTGAGCACACTGAATGGGTATCCCCCATCGTAGTGGTGCCCAAGAAGAATGGCAAACTGCGTGTGTGCATTAACTTGAAAAAGGTTAATGCCGCCACAATTCGAGATAACTATCCGCTTCCCATCACAGAGCATCTCTTAGAAAGAGTGGCAGGCAAGGAAGTGTACAGCTTCCTTGATGGATTTTCTGGCTACAATCAAGTAGCCATAGCTCCAGAGGATCAGCATAAGACAGCCTTTGCCACAGAATGGGGCATTTTTGCTTTTAGAGTAATGCCATTTGGGCTTACCAATGCACCAGCTACCTTCCAGAGGCTGATGTGCCATGTGTTTAAGGAGTTCCTAAGGAAGAGTTTAGAAGTCTATGTTGATGATCTTTGTGCTCATTCCAACGTTAGACAAACCCATATTCCTGAACTCAGACAAATCTTTGACAAATGTAGAGAATACCAAGTCTGCCTGAACCCAGAAAAGTGCGTTTTTATGGTCAGGCAAGGCAAGATTCTAGGACACATAGTGTCAAAGAATGGCATATCTACTGATGAAGAGAAAGTGAGAGCCATAGCAGAGCTACCTAGGCCAAGGAATGTCAAGGAAGTACAAGCTTTCATGGGGCATTGTGGTTATTATCGACGATTTATACACATGTATGCTGTCATTGCAAAGCCCATGTACGGACTTCTGACAAACTTTGAGTGGACGGATGAATGCGAAAATTCCTTCCAGGAGCTTAAACGAAGGTTATGTTCAGCACCAATCTTGACCACACCAGATTGGAATAAGCCATTCCATGTTCATGTGGATGCATCCAATTACGCTATTGGATGTGTGCTTGCACAACCTACTGGTGAAGGTAATATGGATCTTCCAATTGCCTATGCCAGTAGACAATTGAATGCGGCTGAACGGAATTACACCACTACAGAGCGCGAAGGATTAGGTATGGTATATGCGGTTAAAAAGTTTAGACATTATTTGCTTGCAAATAAGTTTAAATTTTTTACGGACCATCAGGCATTGTTGTACTTAGTAAACAAACCATGCAATACAGGTAGATTAGTAAGATGGTTTCTCTTGCTAATGGAATATGACTTTGAGGTTGTGGTAAGAAAAGGTAGAACCCACTTGAGAGCAGATCATCTCTCTAGGCTCACATCGGGAGAAGCCCCACAAGGAGTGTCAGATGACCTTCCTGATGCTTACTTGTTTAATTTGGAAGTGGTGCCGCAGTGGGCCAAGCCAATAGTACCAGTATTGACATACGGGCCTAATCATCCTGTGGTAAACACAAGGAACAGAGAGGTTGTAAAAGCCCAAAAATACCACATCATGGCAGGAAGCATGTACAAGCACACAGATCAAGGGATCTTGGCTTGTTGCGTAGAAGAGGATGAGTACGCTAAATGGTTGCAATTAGCACATGTAGGTGCACTAGAGCAACACCATTCAAAACAACGAACTTTACAGACTCTAAAGAGATTTGGAGTGCATTGGCCAACTATGGAAGCGGATGTCCAAAAGTTGTGCAAGGAATGCCCAATCTGTTGCACTAAACCACCTGTGGAACATGCCACTCTCTATCAAGTATCCATTGTGCCAGATTGGAGTGAACCTCTAGTATCATTCTTGCGGACAAACACATTCCCCCCAGACATGACTCTAGCTAGGAAAAGGAGTTTAGAACAAGAAGCCCTGGATTATTCACTCATAGGTGATAATCTATATAAGCGCGGTAAAGATGGTTACCTGAGACTGTGTGTCCATGAAAGTGAGTATCTTAAGATCTTAGAAACTGCTCACCAAGGTGTAGCAGGAGGACACTTTGGACCAGATCGGGTAATCAAGGCAATACTATTTGCGGGCTTTTGGTGGCCTACACTTCACATGGATGCACATACCTATGTGAAACGGTGTGATGTCTGTCAAAGGACTCAGTATCCTATACGCAAAGATGAGATGCCACTGAAACCTATGATGGGTGGACGTGCATTCTCTAAGTGGGGAATAGACTTTGTAGGTCCTATTAATCCCCCAGCTAAGGGTTCTCATGCGGAATACATCATTGTGGCAACAGATTATCTCACCAAGTGGGTAGAGGTAAAAGCTACAACCAAGAACGATGCTCAAACAACTGCCAAATTCTTGTTTGAGAATGTATTCACGAGATACGGGCTACCTATAGAGCTTGTAAGTGATAGAGGCACTCATTTCTTGAATGAAGTGATTGAAAATCTACTCCAAGAATTCTTGGTAATACACAAGAAGTCTGCCCCTTATCACCCTCAAGCTAATGGACAAGCTGAGAGCACTAATAAGATCTTATGCAATGTACTGACCAAATTAGTGAACACTAAACGCTCTGATTGGGACAAACAGCTACACCATGCTGTTTGGGCATATCGAGTTGCCTACAAAACGGTACTCCAAGCCACCCCCTTTCAGATGGTATTTGGCCAAAACGCTGTGCTACCCTTGGACTTCCTGATTCCTACATTGAGAGTAGCACAAGAGCACGAATGGATAGGTCATGAGCTCTCCTCTAGAATTTTTGACCTTGAACGATTAGGAGAAACAAGGCTGAGAGCTGCTGCAGGGATATATGCAGCCAAGAAGAGACAGAAGGCATACTTTGATGCCCACGTGAAGGATAAAGGCTTGAAAGCAGGAGATCTAGTCTTAGTCTATACGCTAAAACAACACGCGAGGAAGCTAGAAAAGAGAGGCTACGGACCTATGATCATCAATAGGATCTCCACGAGCGGAGCAGTACAATTGGCCACACTAGAGGGTGATGTTCTCCCAAATTATATTAGCGGTTGCAGAGTCAAGTTGTATCAGGAACCCCTAACGGAGGAAATGCTCAGCCGACTCAACACTGCTAAGAAACGCAAAGAGGAAGAGAAGCGAATTAGAGAAGAAGCTCAAGCAGAAGCTTTAGAACGCATCAGAAGGATGAAATTACGAAGGCAAGGTAGAGAGCAGCCTAGGACAGATGACTATGCAGACCAAGGATATCATATGGCAATGTGTGAAGTTGCAGGAACCAACTCACTTAGGATAACTGATCGACGTCCTTTTGTAACCCTAGAAATAGGACAAGAAAAGAGTGCAAGGACTGTAAAAGCCTTGATTGACTCAAGTGCCGCCACTAGTGCTGTTAGAGTGTCTTACTGTCAAGAGTTACAGTTAACTGTCAATCCTGTGGAAGCATATCTCATAGGATTGGGAGGCGTGGAAACCCCTTGCATGGGCGAGGTGGAACTTCCCCTCTACATTCATGATGAGGCAATGACAGTTAAAGCACTAGTGTGTCAAGATGAGGATCTCACTGAACCTCTTATCTTGGGTCAAGACTGGATCTATGATCAAGCAGTCAACTTAAACCTAAGAAGTGGACTTCTTCACGTATGGGTCAATCATAGTCGAATTACAATAGAGTTGGATAAAGGAGCACTCAAGGAACTAGGAAAGGCACAGACTCCTGGTCCCTCCAGGGGTGCACATGAAGATGACCATGCTGTTCTTGTTCAAAACCCTGTGTTGCAGAAGAATGATATTTGCAAAAAAGGAGTCAGGGATGCAACGGAACTCCCTTCTTTTCCAAAGGCCAGAAGGAGGCAACAACCAAAGGGGAGCAAAGGCAGAAGAAGCAGAGTACTACCTTTGCCGGACATCAAAAGAACCTGCGCAGCAGAATGTCTCAACAAGTGAACCAAGTGTGGGTGCGAAAAGGCGAACACCCGGTTGCACCCACGCCAACAGAACGGGCGAAGCCTCTTATTAGTAACCAACAACACGTCACTAATAAGAAGTCTTTCGGAAATTCTGCTGCTAATGTGAAATCTATTTGGGTGCCCAAAAGGTCGATGAAGGCTAGCCCACAATCAAGACAAATTTGGGTGCCTAAGGCTTGTTTGCGGGCTCAGATAGCTATACCAAGAACACACTCTACACAGCATGATCTATTCACTCGCACAGCCTACATCCACTCATTTTCAACACCAAGGCACATGAACACGAACAGAATCAGTTGTAAATGGGCCCCTAAAAGGCCTCAGGTTAAAGCTGACACACCTATAAAGCTCTCGAGCATCTCCACGGAACCACGAGTAAAACCCATCCACTGCATTTGGCAGCCCAAGACTTGTAACAAACCCCCTGACCCTATTGTAAATCCATGACCACCTACTAACCGCTTCACTCTTATCACATCATTTCACTTAGTTCTTAGGTCTACCTAACTCCTAACTACACACACCAACACCGAGCACTTATTAACTCCTAACCACTCCAGAACTTTAAGTTAATATTGTAACAAGGGACACCATGTCATTTTTGTGTCCATTGCAATGTTAACGTTTATTCATATATTCTCACAGAATCAGCTGCGACATTTTCAACATGGCGGAGGCCGCAGGAACTAGCTCTCACACAGAAACAAACCCGCAAGTGGTGGACTTGGACAGTTTACCCGTTTTGCCTGAGACAGTTGAAAGACCAGAAGAGTTGCAGGCCGTCAAAATCATACCTATTGCGGACCCTCCGCGTGGCCACACCATGCCCGTGGGAAAGACTTCACACTGGTTTACCGAGGTAGCAGGACCTTTGGGGGAAGGAACGTATCTATGGGAATCAGAGTTGGACTACAATGGAAAGCAAGGCAGATACCATTTCTTTACAAGAGAATTTGAGAAGTTACAAAATGCGGAAAGTCTACGTCCGATATGGGAAAAAGCCGGATTGAGTGCCTATTTCAGTGCCCGACTCCCAAAACCTGACTTCATGCGATGCTACTATCTCATCAACACCTTGACTCCAAATCCGAACCCAAAAGGTGCAAGCTCATTTGTGATTCCATCTCTGACAAAGGGGAATGAGCTCAAGAGGTTTAGGCTATCAAACAATTTGGTGAGAGAAGCTCTGGATATGCGCGGCATGCATATTCCTACAGAAAAGGAAACCCTAGTACCGGACTACATGAAGAATCGAAGTCTCACCAAACTCAAAGACATGGTATCCATGACGCCTAATATTGCAATACACCTTCGCATGTGCATGCAACACTTTGCTTTCCCGGCACAGGATAGATTCACCATGCCGCACAAAAAGATTTGGTTTAGCCTGTATCTGGCAGAGACACAGAGCCTCACCATCAACCTACCCCACTGGATAATTGATCAGATACACTTAGCTCACAAACGCTGGCCGCGGAAACAGGTTTTATATGGTTGCTGTGCTCTGACAAGAATCATCTATAGGTGTTTGGCTTATGACATCCCAATCCAACGAGCCCTGATGTGGAATCGGGTAGAGCAGTTTCGAGGCAGGACATCCACTGGACCCCCTTCTAAGAAGATGAGAGGCACGGTCCAAGTCCCATGTGCTCAGCCACGTGGAGCGACCCTAACACCAGAAGTCACCCCGCCACCCCGAAGAGTCCGACCATTCACACTCCGACTTCCAAGACGCAGCACCGATGGTTCCACTTTGATATTTCCTCCCATCCCAACGGATCTCGAATTTCCTAGTGGTGCACCATTGGACGAACTCACTAATGAAGACTTCGAACAACTATTACAAGATGTAGAGCTGGAGGCAGAAGAGGCACAACAAGCGGAAAATGTACAAACGCAGGCCACAACCTCCCAAGCACCTGTCACACCTGTTGAAGTGGAGGAAGAAGATGACGGAGGTGAAGAACAGGAGGATGATGAGGAGGAATATGATCAAGAGCAACAAGAGGAGCAACAAGAGGTGCCAGAACTTGTAGGTGCACCTGCATATACAGCTCAACTAAGAAGGCTATACGACACTATCAAAGCAGTACAAGAAAGGCATCAGCTCTCTCTGGTATCAGGCCAAGCTTTGATGCAAGAAATGCTATCAGATGAAGGAGTGGACCAACATTTCATTGACACCCTCAAATTAGTGTCAGACTCTTTAGGAGTCCCAGAGGCTGTCCACACCGCAGTCCGCCAGTCCGTAAGGTATGACAAACGCAGAGTGGACACGTTACCACGAGCAGGTAAGACTATCAGGATACCCGTCACAGAACCAGAAGTACCTATTGAGACCACAGCCACTCCCACAACCACCACTGACCTCTCCGCTGAAACCTTCGTTCAGACATCACCCATCTCACCCCAGCGTCCTCCATCACCACCTTCTCCGCCCCCGCCACCACCTCCCACCTTGGAAGAAACGACAGTCATCACCTCTACCTCCACTTATAATCCATCCTCATTCAAATCATTCTCATTTCGAGAACCCACCTCACAAGACACCCTCTTCTCCTTCGTCACCAATCCCTTGTACACTTCGTCCCATCTATCCGCTGAACCCATGACTGGCCATCCCATAATTACCAGAGTAGTTGGAAACCCAGCACCCACGGAAGGAACCCTGTGTTTCCCGACCTACCCCCCAATACGAGTACCTCCATTCCATAACCCTCACTTCCCAGCTGGCCCCTACACCTCTTTCAACCGGACCTCACCACCACAATACCCGTCCTTTGTGGAGCAGTTCTTCCGCTCTCCCATGTTTCAAAGCCACCTTCCTCCGATGTTCGCAACGACATCAATTTACACGGACACCACACTCACTTCACCTACCATACCCACCTATATGGTAGCCCCTGCACACACCACCTTGTCTGATCCAATGGACATTTCACCAACCACAGCACCTCTCCCCACGATTTCCCCACCTTCCCCTCCCTTGCCCCCCACCTCACCACTCACATCAGTGGCACACACAGCATTCACTACCCCCCTACCCAATCCCACCTCCTCTGCATTTCAAACTATTTCCCTTGCATCTCATAATGTAAATAGTACGTTCGACACATTACTTCAGTGTGCACATCAGCTACAACAAGACTTCCATCAATTAGAAGAACGCAATGCTACCCTCCAGGCAGAATCTCAACGTCTCCAAGCTAGAGTCACCACTATTGAGGCTGACTACCTGACGCTCCTAGACGAGCATACCACACTACTGCAGGCTCACTCCGAATTGGAATCAAAGGCATCAACTGTAGATGACCAAGCAGTTAAGGAGCTAGAAACAGTGCTTCAAGCGCAAATGATATCTAATGCCACACTCAGACGCAACATTGGGCTATTAAGGAAGCATATGGCCGCAGCACTAGAGGAGAACAAACGACTTCAACAACAAAATCAAGACAACTTTGAAGCGGCTATGGAAGGAACCGTAGGAGCAACCATTAGCCCTACCCGATATAGAGCAGTTCCATCAGAAGACATCCGCATCCTACTTGAGGAGCATGCAAATTTCCTGGAGTCATATGAAAAACTAGAGACTGAATGTGCCGATCTAAAGAAACAGTTAGCCAGTGTACATCCTGCTCAACAGGAGCCGGTAATCTTGCAACAATCTACAGAAGAAATGGAGACCCTTCGGAAACAGGTGGCAGAACTCCAAGCACGCCTCCTACCATATGAACGACCCCCCTCGTCCATTGAAGAACCAGAACCTGAAACAGTAGTGGAAATCCCCGTCGAGGACAGCTACGAAGAGCCATACGAGCCTATGCCGACGCCTGGTGGTCGAACTACAGAAGAAGGACAAGACACGTTAGAAATTCAAGTTCCAGATTGGGTCAGAAGGGTCGAGAAAGTGGGTAAGACACATGATGATCGTGTGGCCGTGCAAATGCAATCTCTCACGAATCTGGAAGAAACGGTCCTTCGGTCTTCCTACTTTCAACAATTATCCCATCAACGGTTAATCACAACATCAGAATCGCAATACATGCCTTATTTTGTCTTACTACATGATTATAATGCAGAAATCAAAAGACATACAGGGAAGGAGCCCACATTCGCTACTCAATTTGAGATAGGGGATTTACCGACCGATGCACGTGCTGGATCGATTTTCCAACCTAATTGGCGTGCACGTTTACTCACCGATTACCCTGAGATGATGAGTACCTGGGCTACCATGCCACTCTATATCAAGTATAATCCATGCTATTGTCCAGTGGTACGTCGCAGATCCTGGCAAGCATTTGCAATCAAGGTACGCAACAATAAAGAGTGCTCGGCTTGGGTTAACTACCCGTATTTTGCTCCACCTCGAGGACCTCCAACCGTAGCCTACATGATATCAACTATTCGGCACTGGTCCGCACGCCTAAACAATGTACCTGATATAGCAGCGAAAATGTGTATGAAGATATTTGAGCTCATGACCATTGTCTTCAAAACCTTTCGGAATGTCCAAGCTCCATACATCTCCGCTCCTGGATTCGCTCAAGGCAACAAGGATTTAGTCTACGACATGAGCCAAACCCCCTCGGTCACTGTTATCTTTGCTTGGCATGCACGAATCAAGTACTTGCCCGCATGCTTCAAGCAAACATTTGAGGAAATGTTCTCTACGGGCTTCTGGGAATACAATTCCGAAATTTTCATTCCCAGACCCACACATTTGCTACATCTATTCGCAGTAGAACAAGCGATCCATGCAGATCAGTTACGTCTGCCACATCCGGATGTTCCAGGACCAATCGATTGGGATCGTATGATGACAGATTTGGCCAGAGGACTACGCTTACAAGAACATCAGCTTGCCACTCAGGTTGTGGAATATTACATCCAACACCCCCAGCAACAAGGGTCTGTCAGGGACGACAGACGCGAGAGAGGGGGGGGTGTTGAGAGCAGTATGGGCACTCAAGGACTGACTAGACAAGGAAGCCAGGGAACCCAAGGATTGACGAGACAAGGAAGCCAACGGAGAGAGTCAGAACAAGGTGAAGGAGTAAGTAGACAAAGTAGTCGACGCAAATCTGGCAGATAGGCCCTTCAATTTTTCCAATCTACATCTTTTAACAGTGATTCTTATCACTAACAATCATTGTAAATACCAGTTCATATTTTTGTAGCTCCATTTTGTGCAAGCCAAGGAGTCCTTGAGCTTGAGGAGCCTTAGAAGTACCTACATATCAATTTTCGTATTTTTTAGACTCCGTTTGAGCCCTCAAACTGGCCCTGGAACCTAATTTTTAACTAGGCCGGACACTAGGTCTAGACAGGGTCAAAAGCTAGTCAAAAACTATAAAAAGAGCTAGAGAGCTCATTTTTGAGGTTAGATTGTAATTGAAACGAACTTGTAAGAGCTTTTGAAAGTAATCTAAAGAACTCCATTGATTCTCTCTCTTTGTCTTGCCGTGTGTGCGCGTGTGTGTGTATGTGTGTGCATGCTTGTGTGCTTCTCACTCACGCACTTGTGCCGCCACTTGCTCGAGGTCTTCATACCATCCTCACGTCTTCCCGGATTGACATTAAAGGAGGTGCTACTCATCATTGAGCTACAAATCTCTTCTAAGGAAAAGAGCTCTAGCAGTGGAACCTATTCCACTTTCCCTTTCCCTTTGAAAGAGATTCTGTTGAATCCATTTTCTCTACTCATCCATAGGTGAGAACATGCACATAAGTTCTCCATACTTTTCCTTCCAAAATAGTGGAGAATCATACTCCCATATGAAGGAAAAATACATGGAAAAGTAGAGGAAATGAATTCCTTCTGAAATATAAACTAAGAGATGTTTTCTAAACACCTCTTCTCTCTAAAGGAAAACATACTCTATTCTTTCCCTCTTCTCTCTAAGAAATTATGTTTTCCTTTCCTTCTTTCTCTCCCAAGGTATAGGAACTAAAGTGAGAGTACTGAACTAAAGTAAGATCCCTCATGGATCTCTGAGCTGATTCCCACTTTCTCCTTACCTTAAAAGAGAAACTTATGAATTTATTTAGTCCTCTCTTCCATAACTAATGCATAATCCCTCATCACATATTCCTATGAAGATGGAGAACAGATCTCCGCTAACTAATGAAGGTGTATGTAGTGAAGAGTGGAGAAAATAAATTCCTAACAAGGGTCAAAGCCCTCTCCTAAAAATGATCAGCAATGATATGACATGATACCATAAACATATGTGTATCCATACTAAAGGGCTATCTCTGCCAACCATTTTCTGTGTATGGATCTATACGATCCAATCAAACTGATGGAATTATCCTTCCTAAAAAACTGAAAAATGAGTATGTGATACCAATGGTGATAAAATCACCTATCACATTCTCTACTGGAAGAATAAATATTTCCCATACTGTGAAGGATAACTCCCAATCCTAGTAGGAGATGTCTACTAAGAGCTCTCCTCTGATCTAGTGAGACATGATGCTATGAATGATGAGTCCTTTTCTTCCTGGCCATAGAAGAAGAGTGCTCAAAGGGAAGTCATTTCCACCGTCCCATACCAGTGAAAACTTCTTCCAATTCGCAGTACCATACCTACACTAAACCGAATATATATATTCCATGTATACGTAATGGAATATATAGGTGGATTCTAATGAATCCCGTATACTAAAATCATATCAGTGGACTGAAATGAGTCCCATGTCCTCGAACTAGTTAGTTTGGTTCTAGTCAGTACGTGACCATGGATATCCCTTTCTGTTCCAAACCAACTTGTTGCTAGGTACAAAGACTGAGTCTAAGTACCTGTCTGTAGATCCCAAGATACATATGTATGTATTGGGTACCCCAACTATTCCTGACTAAGGGATCTATGCTCTATACCATGGAGCTAGTGCCATGCCTATGGCCTTCTAACCATCACTTGAATCACATAAGCATCCGTCGATGCTATCTTATGAAACCCATCTTTATGATCCCATCCATTTGGTTTCCTTAGTAGTGTAGCAAAAAATGCTTCACTACTTAGTCAAGTGATGTACCTGAGTGAAACTAGTCACTCTTTGGGTATTCATCATGATACCCCATAGTCTCCTAATTCTACTGTGAGACTCTTGTGAAGATAAATAAATCTTCACTACCTTGGAAATTATCCTAAATGTATTTCCCGAGCCTGAATGCAACTTCCTGAACCTATAGGATTGCTTGTGCACATTACTAATGGTGAAGGTGTAGCTCCTTCCGTTAACAATCCTATGGTCTAAATCCATAAGGATTATATATAGGGATCCTGCTACTACCGAAGTTGCCTTATATATAATACTCTGATGGTCCTAAGTCCATCAAATACATGCTTATAAGCATGCCTAAAACTTATTGATGTTTGCAGAAAGGCATGTTACTATGCCATAACACTCTTACCTAAAAGCAAGTGCGTATATAACGCCATGCAGTAAGAAAAATTTCGACAGCATTTCCCCAGGAAATGGAATCCCAAAAAAATTAAACCATAGCTCAGTGGTACTCAGGCCACCCAAAAACATAGGGCTTGACAGGCCCATGGCATGCACGCCATAAACTTATATATGGATTCCATGACCTGCAAAAACACAAAAGTATTTGCTAGCAACCATTCCCGGTGTTGCATAGCCATATGGTTTCTGTAATCTTCTTTCCTGCAAACAATCAAAAAGTATACTTCTTGCATGTTGATCCATACTTTTAAGAGCTTAAACAATGATCAACACTTGATGTATGCAATCCCATTCATGCATGTAGATACAGAACATGCCATAACATAGATAAAATGCCTGAAGCATAAAATATACGTCCCTGAGTAGTCTGATTTTGGAATTGCATGCATCCAATCGCTCTCGACAAGCTTCGAGACTTCTGCACCTTCCTCCTCAGGTCCTAACATACACTTTGAAGTGTCCGAAAATATCGGAGCACTCCTCAAAACATAAAGCATGGTCAGGTGATTACAAAAATAATGCAAATTTAGCTCAAAAATGCATTAGTAATCCTTCTTTAGACCTGCAAAAACCACTTTAGGACCTGCAAATGTTCATAAACTGAAATATAAAGCATGTGCAAATAGGTCGAAGTGAAATTACTTAAATCGCCTTCCCGGTTTGAAAGATATGGCTCCCGGAAGGTAATCGCCAAAATCTGTTCAGACTTTGCAGACCTGTTCAGACCTGCAAACATTTTTACTTTCCAAAATTTTTTCTCATAAACTAAAAGTAGACCTTGTGCTCTTCGAAACGAGCCATAGCACGTCCAATTTGGAGTTTCCTAGCCCAAGATATGGCCATTCCAAGTGGGACATGCCAACTAGTGGACTGTTGGAGGGGCTGGAAAAAGTGTAAAAATGTGATTTTTGGGGTGCCCAAAAGCATTCTTTCATCATACAAATCCTAAACTTCTCTCCATAATCTTAGAGAGTGGTATATGAAGATGCCTAGGCCTAGTTTCACCTTTCCAAATCCTCCCTTCGTGCATGCTAATTCGCTCCCCAAAAGAGGCCTAAATCAAGATTTTGCTTTTATGCAAAAACTTAAATGGGAGCTCTTAGCAAGCTTCTAATCCACTCTAAATGTGGATTTCTCTTGGATTATATACAATAATCCATGGGAAGCCTCTAAATGATCTTTTCTTACTCCAAGAAGTGGAGTTTGGCAAAAGATTAATTTCCGAAATTTTCCAAAAAGTGCGGGAAGGGGGTCTTTGAGGAAGTAAAATTCCTCCTTCACTTATCATTTTGATGAATCTAATGATTCTCCTAAGAATTCCATACACCATATTCTCAGTATATATACTTTTTCCCATCCATCCATAACTATAGCACCTATTTTTCCCTCTTCCAAAATGGGAATTCTTCAAATTTAGGTGCTGAAATTTTTGTCAAACTGTGATGGAAGGGGGTTTTATGGAGCTTCAAACTCCCATCAAACTGAGGTATCTTTTGAATTTCTTGATTGTATATGGAATTCAATACACTAGACTATAAGTGTGCATGGTTTTTTCATAAAACTATGAAAAATACCTCCTCTTTTCCCCTTCCCGAAATGGCTATTTATCAAAAATAACCCCTGAAATTTATGTGTGAATCATAGAACTAGGCTACTTTGGAGGTGCCAAAAACTTAATCTTTGGTGTATTTTGAGGGAATCCTTGACTATAGGTGAGAGTACATGTCTCATACTCTCCGTACATATGATTTCCCTCTCGGATCTTGGCCTGCTAAGAATTCATGGTCCTTCTCAAAATTTCAAACCTTTAGAAATTGAAACGGTAATACCTGTGATTAACATGTTCCAACCTCTTCCACTTTGAAAGCCGATGTTCGAGAGTTTATGCCGTATGTGCACCAAATCTGCATCACTTGTAGGAACCAATGTGTCTCTTGTCCCTTCACCGAGAGTTGAATGCAAGCACCTTCCAACAATGAAAGAGATATGCATGTCATGATGCAGCATGTGGTCCCTTTCACTCGATGTGATTTGATTCGCATGGCGTCCATTGGGAAGGAGTGTATAGACGCGTAGGTTTTGTATAGCTTCTGTGCAAGAAGATATGAATCTCTGATATTCCGCGCACTTCAATTGACAGAGGCAAAGACCTCGATTCCTCTGCGCCGCCTGATACAACACGAACGTGGCTTGTTGTCTTGGATAGATGAGAACCCTCTCTTCACGATGGCGAGGGTTCGAATCCTCTGCTCTGCAGCTCACGGAAGTGCACCCAAAATCATGCTCTGATACCAATATCATAAACCAAAATCTTTTGCATCCGCCTCCATTGCTAGTCCGCGAGCACACACAGAGATATCGCGCGTTCATTTCCTCCCAGCCGCCGAGCTACTCTTGAAGTCTCACTTAGCTCTATATCATAAATGAGATCTCTCTTAAATCTTCTACCAAGGGGTATAAATACCCGTGTGATGCCATGTGGCATCCTTCTCCAAATGGTGATCCACACCCAATGAATATCATATGACAGTAGCACAGCATTCTGTCCGAAGACCATCTGAAATGGGGTGGCATTGAGTACCGTTTTGTAGGCAACTCGATAAGCCCAAACAGCATGATGAAGTTGTTTGTCCCAATCAGAGCGTTTATTATTTACGAGTTTTTTCAATACGTTACAGAGGATCTTATTGGTGCTCTCAGCTTGTCCGTTAGCTTGTGTGTGATAAGGGGCAGAGTTCTTATGTATCACCAAGAATTCTTGGAGAGGATTTTCAATGACCTCATTCAAGAAGTGTGTGCCTCTATCGCTCACTAACTCTATTGATAGCCCATATCTCGTGAACACATTCTTGAATAAGAACTTAGCCGTAGTCTGAGCATCATTCTTTGTTGTGGCTTACACTTCTACACACTTTTTAAGGTAATCTGTGGCTACAATAATATACTCTGCATGGGAGTTTCTTGCTGGGGGGGTTAATAGGACCTATGAAGTCTATGCCCCACTTGGAAAATGCACGCCCTCCCCGTTGATGTATGAAACACCACAAGAAATGAATTAATGTGACACTAGAACACCTCTATGGTCACCATTAACTCATTGCCACTCCAAACTTTGAGAAATGATAGCCTAAAGTGAGAACTTTGCTTCTACAGAAATTCCTAGTCACTGAAATGACATACCTTCAGTATTTTGCTAATTTCTCCTAGCTCACATATTATTTCTCCATGAAACTTTATACGCTGAAACTAGAAGAGTAGGGCTTTCCAACAAGCTATTATATGCATCAAACGGATCTCTAGAACTCAAGTTATGGCCCTCACAAGATGACCCTGTATGACCTTCCAAAACTGGAAATTTTTGCCTGTTTTAGTATTCCTGGGTGTCTAAAAATAAAAATTCGATGCCTAGCATCGAATTTCAGTCAAGGTTGATGCCGGGCATCGACTTTGGGCTTTTTTAGGCTCTTTTTCTGCACCAAAAATACTCTCTTTTACACACACATGAAGAAGACCACTTGTATGCTAGGAGTCGATGTCGGGCATCCACTTTATGCTGAAACTCGATGCCAGGCATCGAATTGCTCCACAAACTTCATGTTTTTAGAAGATTCAACAACAGGTAACACACAGAGAATGAAAACAATGACTTATCAGCCAAGATTTGATGCCAGGCATCGAATTGCTCAGAAAACTTGAACTTTTGAATTTATCACACAGTAGGCAAGCATGGAGATGATGGAGAGAGACTCATACACAGAACTTTACTCAGTTCTTTCTCATAGCTATGAAAACTCAGAAGTTTTGCAGATACTTTCTCACTCAGAGAATCCCGACTATACACAGTCGTATAAATGAACTCCTTCTTCTACTTCTTCTCTCTATTCTCTCTCCGCGTCAGTTGATACAAACTAACTTATATAGATTTTCGTATTCTCGTGATTTTAAAAAACTTTTAGAACTAAAGTGAACTAACTTTACAAATATGATACACTTGTGAATTTGTCCCTTCACATAGGCATGGTGTTTTCTTCCTAAGATTTGACCTTCAAATATATGTCCAATTAGTGAGTGTTTCTCCAACAGCTCCCCCTCAATCACTAATTGACATTCCCTGTTTCTTCATATCATCTTCTTTTCTTTTACTCCTGCCATGCTTTTGAATCTGCTGGTCTTCACACCATCCAAGCTCTTTGTCATTATGTCTGCTAACTGATCTTTAGTAGAAATGTACTCCACTTCAATCTCCTTCTCCATTACCTTTTCTCTGAGAAAATGATACTGTATCTCTATGTGCTTTGTCCTTGCATGAAATACTAGATTTGCTGCAAGCTAAAGTGAACTCATATTATCTCCATGTATTGTAGGTGTACCTTGATCAATGCCTAAGCTCTTGAACAATGTCTGCATCCATATGACTTCCTTAGCTGCTTCCACAAGTCCTTTGTACTCTGCTTCAGTTGATGATAATGCTACTGTATGTTGTTTCTTTGAACACCAACTTACAAGCTTATCACCAATATATATCATGTAACCATGAGTTGATCTTCTGTCATCCTGGTTACCTGCCCAATCTGAATCACTATAGGCTCTCAACTTCAAATCTGATGTAAAAGGATAATATAATCCTTCTTTTATAGTTCCTTTGATATATCTGAGAACTCTTTGACCTGCAATCCAATGTGGGTCCTTTGGACAATGCATGAATTGTGACAAAACTCCCACTGCATAACTAAGATCAGGTCTTGTTAGTGTAGCATAAATCAAACTACCCACAAGAGATTGATACTTCCTCATATCTTTGTATTCTGCACCATCATATTTATTGAGCTTGTGATTAACTTCAAGTGGAGTTGAAGCTTCTCTGCAATTTTCCATATCAAACTTCTTCAATAAATTCAGAAGATACCTTTCTTGTGATACATATATGCCATGATCTGTATAAGTAACTTCCATTCCAAGAAAGTATGACAACTTTCCTAGGTCACTGATCTTAAACTCTTTCTCAAGTAATCTCTTTACCTCCTTGATTCCTTCATCTGAAGTACCTGTGATTATAATGTCATCTACATAAATACAAATGTAGATTGTACCTTCCTCTGTTCTTCTGATAAGTAGACTTGGGTCTGCTTTTGAACTTTGATATCCAAGATCATTGAGATACTTCACCAATCTATAGTTCCAAGCTCTTGGAGCTTGCTTCAATCCATACAATGCTCTTCTCAACCTGCAAACAAAATTTGGATACCTGGAATCTATAAACCCTTGAGGTTGTTCCATGTATACCTCATCTGATATGTATCCATTCAAGAAGGCATCTTTTATATCCAATTGACTTAGGGTCCATCCTTTTGAAGCTGCAATAGCAATGATTGTTCTTATAGTTGACATCTTAGCTACAGGACTGAATGTCTCATCATAATCTATGCCATAGGTCTGGGCATAGCCTTTCACCACCAATCTAGCTTTGTATCTGGCTATACTTCCATCTGCAAGCTTCTTCACTTTATAAACCCATTTATTTCCAATTACTTTCTTACCATTTGGTTTAGGAACAAGTTCCCATGTCTTGTTCTCCTCTAGTGCATTGAATTCTTCCTTCATTGCTTCTTCCCATTGCTTCTTACCTTTAGCTTCATCATAGTTCTGAGGTTCTTCATCATCTTTGACCATATATGCATAGTTCTTCTGAGTTATGTAAGAAGTATCATAAGAATACCTTTCTGGTTGTCTCCTTGTCCTGCTCGACCTTCTTGGTTCACATTCTTCATATGTGTCTGGATACAGCTCTTCATCAAATATAGGAGCTTCTTCATTTCTTCTTGTTAATCCACTTGTGGATGTACTTGCTTGCATATAGTCTTCATCTCTATTTACCTGCACAATTGATTTTCCTTTCTCACATCTTCTTACCTCTTCTTCAAATTCTTCAGCTGTATGACTTTGATCTGCATACCAACTTTTCTGTTCATCAAATGTAACATCTTTAGAAACAAGAAATTGTTTTGTTAGAGGATTCCACAACCTGTAACCCATCTGCTTTTCATCATAACCAATGAACACATATTTTTCTGCCTTTGGTTCAAGTTTATGCCTAAGCTATGATGGCACATAAGCATATGCAATTGATCCAAACACTCTACAATGATCTAGTGTTGGTTTCTTACCCCACCAAGCTTCATATGGAGTCATTCCATTCAGAGCTGCACATGGTAATCTATTCACAAGATATGTAGCTGTATTTACAGCCTCAGCCCAAAGATAATTTGGACAGTTCTTCTCCTTTAGCATAGCTCTAGCAAACTCAACCAAAGTCCTATTCCTTCTTTCTGCTACACCATTTTGTTGTGGTGTATACCTGCAAGTTATTTCTCTCTTAATACCTGCATTCCAAAGATAATCATTGAACTCTTGGGAGAAGTATTCTCCCCCTCCATCAGACCTCAGTCTTTTAAGCTTTTGACCTGTTACTCTCTCTGCATATGCATGAAAATGCTTGAAGGCTCCAAACACTTCTGATCTTTCCTTCAAAACATATAATGTTATCCATCTTGTAGCATCATCAATGAAAAGAACATAATACCTTGAGCTATTGATAGATCCTTCTTTTGTTGGTCCCCATACATCTGTATGAATGAGCTCTAGTAGTCCATCATGTTTGAATCCTTTCTTTTGAAATGGTAACCTGTGTGCTTTACCCATTTGACATGCTTCACATTTATAAACCATATGTTGACTTTGCACATTTGGTAATCCTAGTACAGACTGATTAGCAACCATAGCTTTAATTCCTCTTTCATTGAAATGACCTAATCTCTTATGCCAGAGATCAAGTTCTGTAATCACTGCTTCACCATGTGTGAGCAAAGCTTGACCAATGTTTCCTTGCACTCTTAAAGTAAAGAGTCTACCTTCTTTCTTACCAGAGACAATCTGATTATATCCATTCTCTGGATCTTCCACAAATACTCCTTCATTTGTAAACCTGACTTGAAAACCTTTTTCAACTATCTGTCCCACACTAATCAAGTTTTTAGGTATTGTAGGAACATACAAAACATTGGTTAGCAAATCTGCTCCACTCTTGCATTTCACTTTTCCAATTGAATGTACACTATGTCTTGTATTATCACCAGTTTGAACTGTGTGACTCGAAATACCTTTTTCCAATTCTAACATCAATTCTATGTTTCCTGACAAATTATTAGAACATCCAGAGTCAATGTAAAATACCTTTAGATCTTCTTTATCTGATGTGTTGATTGAGTTCATCATCAATGATGTATGACTTTCATTCTGTGTGTCATTTGCATAGTTGTAGTAGGTGGTGTTGTAGGATTGATTATGTCCCCAACTTCTTCCTCCACCTCTACCATAGCCTCCTCTTTGACTTTGTCTACCTCTTTGAAAATTACTTTGATATCTTCCACGTCGACCTCTACTATTGTTGTTTTGATTCTGGTTTGATCCTTGTTGGTTGTGCCAACAGTCATGAGCCAAATGATTACTCAATCCACAGATCCAGCAAGCCTTCTTGTTGTTATTTTGATTACCTCTTCCTCTTCCAAACCCTCTTGCTCTTCCTCTGCCAGTGCCTTTACCTCTTGCATAATAAACTTGAGAAGTTGACTCTTCTTCATCCTTTGCTTTACCTTTATCTCCTTTCTTCTTGTTCTTCATGTACATTGCAGAACTTTGTCCTTTATCTCCATCTCCCTTCAAGTCTTGCTCATATATGAGCATCAAACCAAGCAACTGGTTCAAATCTGGAACATAATGATTTAATGAAAGTTCTGTTGATAAGACAAAAGGTTTCCACCTTTCATCCCCTCTCAAACGTGCAAGTAATTGAGCAATCAATCTGTGATCTTCAACATCTTCATCTATGGATCCAAGACTATCTGCTAGATCCTTCATCTTAGTGACATAATCACTAATGGTTTGACTTGGCTTCTTCTTGAATGTTGTAAACTCTGACCATAGACTTGCTTTCCGTGCTTTAGTAGTACTTTGGAAATGATACTCCAATGCATTCCATATATCTTCAGATGATTCCAATCCTCTGATGTGTGGTAGCAAATGATCAGAGATTGTATTGTAGATGTATGCTTTTGCACTTGCATCCTTCTTCTGCCAATGCTTTAAAGCATCAAGTTCCTCTTTCTTTGGTCGGCTTTCATCTTCAAATACTGGCTTCTCTTCTTCACCTGTTACATATACCATGAGATCCTTACTCATAAGTAAGGCTTCCATTCTCATTACCCATGCGGGGTAATTATCTCTGTCCAGTTTGTCAATGGAGATATGATCTGCCATAGTTCTTTTCTTCTGCTGCAACCTGTGAGCTTAAAGGATAAAGGATAATACCTTTTGAAGTTCTTTGTGTATGAGGATACTTTTGGAGTAACCTTTTGATGCCTTGTGTCTTCAAATGCTTCACCTTTCAAACTTTAATGGAAAACTTTACAAAACTTCTCGTACCTTTGTCGTCTTCTGCTCTCGAGAGTCTTTCTGCTCTGATACCACTTGTTGATGTATGAAACACCACAAGAAATGAATTAATGTGACACTAGAACACCTCTATGGTCACCATTAACTCATTGCCACTCCAAACTTTGAGAAATGATAGCCTAAAGTGAGAACTTTGCTTCTACAGAAATTCCTAGTCACCGAAATGACATACATTCAGTATTTTTCTAATTTCTCCTATCTCACATATTATTTCTCCATGAAACTTTATAGGCTGAAACTAGAAGAGTAGAGCTTTCCAAAAAGCTATCATATGCATCAAACAGATCTCTAGAACTCAAGTTATGGCCCTCACAAGATGACCCTGTATGACCTTCCAAAACTGGAAATTTTTGCCTGTTTTAGTATTCCTGGGTGTCTAAAAATAAAAATTCGATGCCTAGCATCGAATTTCAGTCAAGGTCGATGCCGGGCATTGACTTTGGGCTTTTTTAGGCTCTTTTTCTGCACCAGAAATACTCTTTTTTACACACACATGAAGAAGACCACTTGTATGCTAGAAGTCGATGCCGAGCATCCACTTTATGCTGAAACTCGATGCCAGGCATCGAGTTGCTCCACAAACTTCATGTTTTTAGAAGATTCAACAACAGGTAACACACAGAGAATGAAAACAATGACTTATCAGCCAAGATTCGATGCCAGGCATCGAATTGCTCAGAAAACTTGAACTTTTGAATTTATCACACAGTAGGCAAGCACGGAGATGATGGAGAGAGACTCATACACAAAACTTTACTCAGTTCTTTCTCATAGCTATGAAAACTCAGAAGTTTTACAGATACTTTCTCACTCAGAGAATCCCGACTATACACAGTCGTATAAATGAACTCCTTCTTCTACTTCTTCTCTCTATTCTCTCTCCGCGTCAGTTGATACAAACTAACTTATATAGATTTTCGTATTCTCGTGATTTTAAAAAACTTCTAGAACTAAAGTGAACTAACTTTACAAATATGATACACTTGTGAATTTGTCCCTTCACATAGGCATGGTGTTTTCTTCCTAAGATTTGACCTTCAAATATATGTCCAATTAGTGAGTGTTTCTCCAACACTCCCATCATTGGCCTCAAAGGCATCTCGTCTTTTATAACTGGATATTGTGCACGTTGGCATGTGTCACATTTATTCACATAGGTATGAGCATCCATATGAAGAATGGGCCACCAAAGTCTTGAAAATAGAATGGTCTTGATTACTCGATCAGGACTGAAGTGTCCACCTGCAACACCGCTGTGTGTAGTTTCTAAGACTTTCAAATAGTCCGATTCGTGAACGCACAACCTTAGATAACCATCTTTGCCTCTTCGGTATAGGTTGTTTCCTACTAAGGCATAGCCTTGAGCCTCTTGCTCCATGCTTCGTCTTCTTGCTAGACTAGCCTCTTTGGGTAATCTTCCCGATCTCATAAACTCTACCAATGGAGCACTCCAATCAAGAATTAATGACACTTGATAAAGGGTGGCATGCTCTATTGGTGGTCTCTCTCTGCACATTGGACAATTCTTAATCCACTCATGTATTTCTTTGTCCATGCTAGGCCAATACACTCTTAAACGTTTTAGATTCTGCAATGTTCGTTGTTTAGAATAGTGATTTCCTAGCAATCCTTCATGGGCTTGTTGCAACCAGCTACTATGTTCATCATCCTCGACACAACAAGCTAATACACCTTCAGTATCTTGTTTGTACATGCTTCCTGCCAATATGTGATATTTTTGTGATTTTACAATTTCTTCTTGTGATGTTTTCACATTCTTATTTGCAGGGCCGAAGGTTAGGAGTGGTACCAACTTATTTGCCCATTTAGGAACAACTTCTAAATTGAATAGATAAGCATCGGGTAATTCATCAGACACTCCTTGTGGTGACTCTCCTGAAGTGATGCGAGAAAGGTGGTCTGCCCGAAGGTGGGTTTTACCTTTCCTGACAACAACTTCAAAGTCATACTCGATTAGTAAGAGGAACCATCTTACTAAGCGTCCAGTATTGCAAGGTTTATTGATCAAATATAACAAAGCTTGATGATCAGTGAAAAACTTCAACTTGTTGGCCAATAAATAGTGTCTAAACTTCTTGACAGCATATACCATGCCTAACCCTTCTCGCTGGGTTGTGGTATAATTTCTTTCGGCTGGGTTTAGTTGTCTACTAGCATATGCTATGGGAAAATCTAAATTCCCTTCACCTGTGGGTTGTGCTAGCACACATCCTATGGCATGATTGGATGCATCCACATGGACATGGAATGTCTTATTCCAATCAGGAGTGGTCAGTATTGGTGCTGTGCACAAACGTTTCTTCAGTTCATTGAAAGAATTTTCACATTCATCGTTCCACTCAAAATTAGACAACAAGGCATAAAGGGGTCTAGCTATGATCGCGTACATGTGGATGAACCTTCGGTAATATCCACAATGGCCCATAAAGGCTTGTACCTCTTTGACATTCCTCGGCCTTGGCAGCTCTGCTATGGCTCGTACCTTATCTTCATCTGTTGAGATTCCATTCTTAGAAACAATATGACCTAAGATTTTACCTTGACGCACCATGAACACACACTTTTCTGGGTTCAGACACACTCGATATTCTCTACACTTGTTGAAGATTTTTTTGAGCTCAGGGATGTGAAATCTTCTTTCTTGGGAATGAGCACATAAATCATCCACATACACTTCTAAGCTCTTCCGCAAGAACTCTTTGAAGACATGACACATGAGCCTTTGGAATGTTGCAGGTGCATTGGTGAGCCCAAATGGCATCACACGAAATGCAAAGATTCCCCACTCTGTAGCAAAAGTTGTTTTGTGTTGATCTTCTAAGGCAATGGCTACTTGATTGTAACCTGAAAATCCATCAAGGAAGCTATAAACTTCCTTGCCTGCAACACGCTCCAATAGGTGTTCCGTGATTGGAAGTGGATAACTATCTCTGATCGTAGCGGCATTAACTTTTTTAAGGTTAATACACACTCGCAACTTCCCGTTCTTCTTGGGTACCACTAAAATGGGGGACACCCATTTAGTATGCTCAATCTCATAGATGAATCCAGCTTCAATCAGCCTATCAATTTCTTCTTTTATTTTGGCTGCATATGTATCATTATATGTGTAGGGCTTCTATTTGGTGGGCTTGGCATCAGCGGTCATGGGGATAGTATGAGAGCAAATTCTTTGGTCTACCCCTTTCAAGTCTCTATAGTGCCACGCAAACACATCCCTATATTCCCTTAATAGAGCTACCAGCTCCATTTCTTCTCTTGCACTTAGGTCATCTCCTATATATGTGCATCTCTCTTCGTTTTCTTCAATGGTCACTACAATTTTCTTGGTCTTTTCTTTATTATCATATGATTCTCCTATGATGGCCTCTCTCTTAGGCATTCGTACAAAAATTTTGCGATCATCAACTTCATATTTCTTGAAGTTTTCTGGTACTTCAAATAATGATTCCTCCTCTTCTGGTTTCACTGCTTTTCTTTTCTTTTTCTTTTGACTCCTCTCACTTCCATCCTTTGAATTTACCGTTTTAATACTTGTGAGAGGCTCTTCTTCTTTTTGGTTAAACACTCCTACATCATCTAAATAGTGCTTTTCTGAGTTAAAACAACTATCCATTACAATGGACTCTAGATCGTCATCATTCTCTTCCTCTTCTATGACTTCACTAGGGTCACATTCTTCTAGCAAGGGCTGACACATGAACACTGAAATATCATAACCCTCCTCATCACAATGAGGTGTCCATTGTTCTTCATTGACCGCAATGTCCATGGTGGCTAAGATTTCTGGCCAGCCATGAGGCTCAAATTCCTCATCTGGAAAGATCATCGATGTATAGGCTGGGTCCTTAATTGGTCTATCTCCTGGAGAAGTTCCTTCTTCTCTTGCCTTTAAGCGTTTTTCCTCTTCCTCCGCGACCTTGCACATCCACAAATGAGTATCTTCATGCAGCCATGATGAATCAGGTGAACTTTCAAAATGCACAGAGATGGAATCTTCTTTCGCTTTGTGGACAGGATTCCACTGTAGGGGTGGTACATCTCTGAAGGAGTAATCCTTCAAATTGACCTTGGTGGTGACCCCTAAATGTTGTAAGTACAAGGAGTTGGTTCCCCAATCCTATACTATTTGCAATTGCCGTAGGAAGGGTCTTCCTAGGATCATCTCATAGAAATTATTTTTCTCAAAGTCACATATAGAAAATGTGTGCTCAAACTCTACACCACAAGTGGTTAGAGTTATCCCTTCTAGCAATCCTAGAGGCCTTTCAAAATGACCATCGGCCATTTGAAGCTTCATTCTAGTTGGTCTTAATGTGGGTTTGCCCCATTGCTCCCACAAGGAGGTGGTCGCAATAGCAACACCAGCACCGGAATCTATGATTGCTTTGGTTGTGTAACCTTGATAGGTGATTGGAAGATAAGTGTTACCTTCTTCACCCTCACACATGTCCCCTATTTTGTCTAGAGGTATCTCTGGTACTTTTTGCTTAGAGCCTGTTTTTGGCATATTGGACTCAAGTTCTGGGACTTGATCCTTCACATGATTCCATAGCTCGGGTTTTGCTTTGAGAAACTCTTCTACAGTGAGATGACATTGAACCTTAGTGTTCTTCACGACACCAGTGTTCCTTGGGACCACTGAGTCTTCATGTCTGACCAGTATTGTGGGAGCTCTGATTTGAAGAGATTCTGATTCCCATGGGCCTGGAAATTGAGGCAGTTCTTCTAAGGTATTAGATTCAAAATCTAACCTTTCGTCCTCTTGTTGCTCGGCTTGATCTCCATAAATGGATGGAATGTCTTGGGGAAATTGATCATGAAGATCATCAATCTCAGGAATAGGAGGGGAGTTACCCTTCCCCTTGGCCCATTTCTCTTCTTGTATTTCCCGCAAGAAATCTTGAGTGTACTGTTGAATTGAAGGAGGTATTCCAGCATCCGTGGAATTAGGAACATATGCTCCCATTGGTGGTGAGCTTCCTGTCTAGGTTTGCCGTTGTTGGCCCTTCTTGAAGTCGAGCCTGGTAGGCCTTGAACATCATGTCCAAGCCTTGTGGGGTTGGATCTGCCAGAACAGACCCTGGTTGCGGTCTCTTTACAATGGGTGGTGGGGTGGGATGAGGTGGAGTGGATGGAGTGTCGGCACGGGAGGGGTTTTGAGATGCAATGTCTTCTATTTTTGTCTTCGCTTCTTTCAAGCTTTCTTCTAGTTCTGATAACTTTTTATTCCACTTGCGATTGGCCTTCTCTCTAGTATCCTTCCATGTTCTTGTTTTCCTCTTACTAGGTTCTCCCGATTCACTTAACTCTGATTGTTCAGTTGGCTTATCCTGTTTTAAGGCTTGTGCCCTAGTGATTGCTTATACAGGAGCCACATTACTACTACTTGAACTTGAATCCGCCACTAAGCCTACCACATTAATGGGTGTAATCTTGGGTGCACTAGAGGGGTTTCTTGGACAATCTCTGGGGAGATGGTCTTTGCCACAATCAGGACAAAAAACTTGTATATTGATAGCATGTCCTTGACTCGGAGATGGTGGGTGGGGACAATCACGAAGGAAATGGTCACCCTCACATTTGAAACATGGTTCTCTATGGGCTTGTGGTCTTACTTGTCTCAATTGGGGCCTAGGGTTAGCATTTGTGTACATGACATTGGAGTATTCAGGCTCCCAATTTTGTTCCATAGGTGGTGCCTCATATTGATACGGATAAATCTCACTATGTTCAGGTGACTCTGTGTAATAAGCATGTGGACTACCTTCATGGGAGTATTTTGAACTATGAGCATGAGAGTCATTCTTTGAGATCAGTGGGGTCACTAGCACCAATGCTCTATTAAGGTTCTCTTCTGCCACTGCATACTTAACTGGAATTGTATTGGCAAGAGTTGGTGGTTGGTTTCCCAAGATTGGTTGTGGCCTATATGGTGCCTGATATTGTTGTTGTGGTCTATAATATGGTTGTTGGTATTGGTTGTGATAACTACCTTGTGTGTAAGGTTGCTGATAATTATGTCTAACAACCTGCCTATTGTAGGGACAATCTTGAGCCGTATGGTTTGTGTACTTCCTTTCAATAGTGCAGTATGGGGTATTCCTTTCTCTCATGTTCTGGTTGTGCATTGGGCATACATTAGCCATGTGGGTCGCCTCCGCAAGTATAACACCGATTCGATGGGGTGACTCTCTGTGTTTGTTCATTTTGGACTCCTAGCTTCTTGGAAACGTGCTCTGCTATCTCATCCAGCTCAGTGGAGGTTCTGGAGGTATGACTAGTAGAACTATCAGATTATTTATAGAGTTTGGATAGTCCTAACTCCTCACCCAAGTTGTCTTCTATGTCAATGCAGGTCCGCACACACTCTTCTATGGATCTAGGCTCTTTCAAGTATACATATGATCTTAACTTTGTGCTCAGTAAGCCATCTAAGAACAAAGCCACTTGTTTGGCTGGTGTGGGTAACTCTGGAGCAGGGCATCTTTCTAAATACTGTCTGAACCTTCTTCCTGCTAGTCGCACTGTTTCTTGGGGTGTCTGCTTGAAGTTGTGGATCAGGGATGATGTGTTATGCCTGATTCCACTCTTGGAAAATTCTACAATGAATTCCTCTAGCAGTTGACCTATATTGTGATAGTGGCGACTACTCAGTGGTTGAAACCAAGCTAAGGCAGTGCCCTGAAGAGTCAAACCAAATGCCTCGTACTGGGTGAACAAATCCTCCACCTGTTCAGCTCTTAACACTTGTTTGAACTCAGCCACATGATCATAAGGATCTCCTGACCCGTCAATATAATTCTTCATTGCCTTGATCACTTGAGTGGGTCTAAGGGTTCTTGTGTGCTCTCGGGGTCTAGGCAATGGAAAATCATGTTCATCTCTTTGTTGCCTATGTGCTTGATGTCTCTCTCTTTCAGGTCTTTCATTTTCAAATCCTGACCTATTTCTACCTACAGTGTGTGCAAAACTTACCTCAGGTCTCTCTCTAGTTCTTTCTCTCTGGGCTTCATGAGCTTGGGATGATCCTACTCCTTGGAGGCCATGGGAAACATTGGATCTTGATGAAGGAAAAATCAATTCACTCTTCCAAGTATATGCATGTCTATCATGTTCCGTTACCAAGAATATTTTCTCTGATGTGTTATCTAGGTAGACAACTTTGCCTGGTATCTCTGGATCCTTGAACTCGTAGATGATAACTATGCCCAATTGGCTAGGTTGATCTGGCTTGAATCTCCAAATCCTTTTGCAATGAGTCGTGCTTTATACTTTGGAGAAGCACTATCTAATGGGAATTTCAGCTTATATACCCATTTACATGGTAAAGCTTTCCTGCCCTTCGGCAAAGGTACCAAATCCCAAGTACCATTCTTCTGAATAGAATCCAACTCACTCTTCATGGCATGCTCCCATTTGACATGATCCTGTGTCTGCATAGCCTCTTTGTAGCAAGAAGGCTCACAACCATTTGTTAGCATCACAAAATCTAAACCTGGAACAAATCTATCAGGTGGATGTGAGACACGTGCAGAATGTCTCAATGGTTGCTGAACAGGAATATGTGTAGACTGATCCGAATGGACATTCTCTTGAACATCCCTTTAGCTTGTGGATGATACATACTATAGCCTTTGCTATCAAATTGTGCTAAAAAAATACATTTCACTGCTTTATCATCTAATATCTTGTGTTGTTGTTCATTTATTAATGCATATGTTATACAACCAAAGACACACATATGAGCAAAAAATGGCTTGCATCCATGCCAAGCCTCATATGGAGTGATGGATTGTAGTGCTTTGGTGGGACACCTGTCAAATACATATGCGACAAACATAAAAACCTCAATTTAGAAGCTATGTGCTAAAGCTTGACCTTTGACCATACACCTTGCCATTTCCATGAGAGACCTATTCTTTCTTTTAGCAAGTCCATTATTTTGAGGTGTATATGGAACTATACACTAATGTTTTATCCCACATTCAATGAAAAATGCATTAAAATTAAAAGACATGTTGTTTGTTGTTACCCTTTGGAGTTGTCCTCTCCAATCATTTTAGCATAAAGAATCAACTACACATCTTTAAATTGTCAATCCGGGAAGTATGCAAAGACCACAGCCCCTTCTAGTTAATGGAATCCAATAACAAGAGTTAAATGACTGTTTTTCTGAGAAATTATGAAGATGAAGAGAAATATCTAGGGTTTTGATTATCTTGAGCTAAACAACAGTATTTTCAATGATCTTGGTGCCTAAAGTGTGCCATTTTCTCAGTAGAACACAATTATGAAGTCAAATCTAAAAAACAATACATGTATCACACAGACGAGACAATCGCGATTGTGTGAAAACTAAGGATTTTCATTTCTAGCTTTGTTCTTCTGCACTTTCTTACTCAATACACTAAGAATCACCTCTCCTCATACACATTACTCAAAAATACACAACTGAAGCTCACAAGTTCCATGGATACACAAAGAATAGACCCAACAAATCAAAAGAAAGTACATGAAAGAGAGAAACACGATTTCTGTAGGAGAGCTCTTCACATTACTTGGATAGCAAAAATAGTACAACCAACCCTCTCAAAATAGAGGAAATTATCTTTTATACATTTTCAAGTGTCCTCTTTCACACTTGAATTTTGGTCCTTTTCCCTTCTAATCTAAAAATATGCTATCACAAAGATTCCAAAAATTCTAGAAAAAATACATATGATTCTAATTTACATGAGGAAGACTCTTCCTCAGTTTTACATCATTTGCATAAATATTTCTACAATTTTTTGACATTTTACAAATATTTCCTTCAAAAAATGCTTCTTCTAACATTCTTCCCCTCCTAGACTTTTTGGCTCCTGACAAAAAATATTCTTGCAGATAAGTAGTAAGAGCTTCCATCACTTCTTTTTTCTTTGATATACCTGCGACAATAGATCATGACTTTTTCTTTCTGTAATGTTCAAATTATTCACCATTTCAAACAGAACTTTTCTCCATTGTACAACTGCCTCTGCTTTGTCTATTACATCTTTCTTCAGATATTCTATGTAAGCTACTTCATAGGCTGTGAGTCTAGACTTTGTGACTATTGATAGATTTCCAAAAATTTCTGATTCTATTTTAAAAAATCCATAATCAACGGCATCCTCAAAAATTTGGAGATAGTGACTACCCAAAAATGTTGTTCTGCTATAATAGGCCATTAAGCAAATTCTGTCTAGGGTTTCACTTAGATCAAAAATTAAGGCATCATTTGGTGAATTGAAACCAATGTAGTTGAGAGTTCTAACATCTGTATTTGTAAATGTTTCTATACATGCCAGTATGAGTTGCATTACTCTGATTAGTAATATACAAGCTGGATCATTGACATCTTTATATGTAGATATGACAGATTCTGTTGTGTCAACCATATATTTCTTTGTTGGCTATGTTCCTGCTTTAGGTCCTACTACCTTTGGAAAGTTCAGCCATTTTGCTGGGATTTGCCCTACATTTCTTCTTTCCCAGAACATTGTCCACTCTCTTTTGCTTGCTACTTGACAATAGGCTGGATTGATCTTTAGCTGAATTGGTGACTCTTTCCATATTTTCCTACATTCTTTGTTAGCATCTAACCACCTGTTCCACCATTTAGGATTGGCCCTTTCAAATAATTCCTTAGTGACATGGATATTCTCTCCATATTCCAAATACTTTTTTGATGATAATCCTACCCTTGCAAGTTGGTAATTTTTAATGCTTTCAATAATCATACAAAAAGGTATATCTAAACCATCTGCTGCCCAATGGTGTTGGTATGGGTTTATTCCTTTGTTGAGAGCAAAATTCACAATTTGTTCTTCATACTCATTATGCATTTTTCTGATAAATTCCATTCTTGATTCTCTATAAAAAACTATAGACCTCTTTACCTACAACTCTTTCCAAATGGTCTGTTATGGGTAATGGATAACTATCCCTTCTAGTTGCAGCATTCACCTTTTTCAAGTTGATGCATACCCTGAGTTTCCCATTCTTTTTAGGTACCACCACTATAGGAGATATCCACTCTGTATACTCAATCTCATATATGAAATTGGCAACCAATAGCCTGTCAATTTCTTCCTTTATTTTAGCAGAATATTTATCATTAAATGTATAATGTCTTTGTTTGCTAGGTTTTGCATCAGGAGTAATAGGAATCTTATGTTCACAAATGTTAGGATCAATTCCTTTCAAATCTTTGTAACTGTAAGCAAACACATCTCTATATGTTTTTGCCAAATTTCTAAATGCTTCCTCCTCTTGATTTGTCATGTCATCAGCTATTACAATATGTCTCTCTTCCCCTTCTTCTTGAGTGATCATCACCTTATTTGTTTTTTCCTCATTGTCATATGCCTCCCCCTTTTTCTTTTCTCTTTTTGGTTTCATTTTTAGAAGTAGTCTGTCTTCCACTTCATAGGTCTTGAAATTTGAAGGTACATCAAACTGTTGATCTTTGTTTGTTATTTTTTTATCTTTTTCTACTTCTTGATCTTTTCCTATTTCCTTGTGTTTGTTTTTTCTATATTTTCTTGAGATTTTGTCTTTTATAGCATCTGTGGCTTCTACTCCTTCCAGATATTGTGTTTTCCCATTTTTTAATATTATTCCTTCCTCCTGGTCTTCCTCTGTTTTTGACACCTTTATCATTTGTATTCCTATGTGGAAGATATCATATCCTTCTTCATTTTGGAATTTTACCCCCACATACTCATCATTAGCTAGATCCATGGTGGTCAAAATCTAATTCCAACCATAAGGCTCAAATTCTTCATCTTTAAATTCTTGTGGAATGTAGCTTTCATCTTGTGATTTCCTTTCCCCTTGACAATCTCCTTTTCTTAACATCCTTTTTTTGTTTGTATGTTTCCTTATCATATTACATTTCCAAATTGATGATTCTGTCTCATTTTGATCTTCACTCCCTGATTCTTCACTCGATTCCTCATTTGGATGTACTTATATACATATATTTGAGAATATTTCTATAATCACTAGTTTCAGAAGGTTCATTGGTTTCATTTAGGTTTTCCATGTTATTTTCTTGCCCTAAATCTTTTTCTTGTAAATTCTCTATTACTGGCTCTCTCTCCTTCCTTTTTAACTCTTGTTTGTTAGGTGTGAACAATTTATTACCAGATCTCAGAATCATCCAACTAAATCACGATTCTGTGAAGAGAATCGTGTTTTCCACAATCCTGTGAATAGGATCGTCTTTTTCATTATCTTGAGAGAATTCTAGATTTTCTCACGATTCTTTGGATATTCTAAATTTTCCACGATTCTGTGAATGGAATCGTGTTTTTCACGATTCTGTGAATAAAATCGTGTTTTTCACGATTCTATGGATAAAATCGTGTTTTTCACGATTTTGTGAAGGGAATCGTGATTTTCACAATTCTGTGAAGGGTCGTGTTTTTCACGATTCTCTGGATAAAATCGTGTTTTTCACGATTCTGTGAATAGAATCATGTTTTTCACGATTCTATGAAGACAATCGTGATTTCCAAAATTATGTGAAGTGAGTCGTATTTTTCACGATTCTCTGGATAAAATCGCGTTTTTCACGATTCTATGAATAGAATCATGCTTTTCACGATTCTATGAAGACAATCGTGATTTCCACGATCCTGTGAAGGAAATCGTAGTTTTCCACCATCCTATGAATAGAGTTGTGATTTTCACAATTCTATGAATAGAATCATGTTTTTTCACGATTTTGTGAAGGGAATCGTGATTTTCATGATTCTGTGAAGGGAATCGTGTTTTTCACGATTCTCTAGATAAACTCGTGTTTTTCACGATTCTATGAAGACAATCGTGATTTCCACGATCTTGTGAAGGAAGTCGTGATTTTCATGATTTTGTTAAGAGAGTCATGGTTTTCACGATTCTGTTCCCAGACAATCGTGATTGCTCACGATCGTTAAAAAACACGATTTTCTTATGAAAATCGTATTCTGGAAATTGTGATTTTTTGTTTGATTAGGGAATCCCAATTTTGTGTTTGATTAAGGAATTGTGATTTTGCGTTTGATTAGGGAATCGTGATTTTGTGTTTGATTAGGGAATCGCGATTTTGTGTTTGATTACAGAATCGTGATTCTGTCAAAATTTTTTTGTAAATTTTTTATTTTTGATTTTCTGATAACTTTTTAGTCTAATAGAAGCGCCTTAGAAAAATAATGAAATGCAATAAGGAACTTGTAACAAAGTAATGATTTTTCCTATCAAAAAACTTCAAAAATCAGAAAGTCGTGATTCCGTGTTTCTACAATTTTTTGTGTTTTTTGTGCTTTTATCAAAAGGTGAAACTTGAAATCATGCAAAAACTTGTTGTAAACAAATTACCTTACTACCTTGTTGAGAAATGTCCAAAAGATTTTATATTTGTAGAAAATCGCGATTCTGATAGCTCCTCTCACCCTCTCTTCCACTCAAATGATTTTTTTTTCTGAGATTTTAGGCTTTTATAGTCTTCAGACAATCGAAATTGTGTGTGATTTTGACCAAATTTTTAATTCTTTCTGTATGATTCTTGTACTTTAGCAATTTTATAATTTAACTCACAAATCTTATCCTTTCCAATAAAATTTACTCTCTTTATTCTACTGATGAAAATCGTGATTCTGTACCCAATTTTCCAATTTAATCACTTGATGCTCAATTCTTACTAAAATTTTAAAATTTTGATTCTCTTTACTGAGAATCGTGTTTTTCTTTGAACTTCCAGCTTTTGCACTTTTTGACTTCTCTTTCCACTTGGTCTTCTCCAATGTTCTTCACCATTCCAGATCACTTGTCACCTGCAATTATACATCACTAAACTCATTCAAAGAGACTTTTTGGAAAACTTAGACAATAACTTCTACTCTAGACATTTTTTTTATTTTTTCTTGCCATTTCCAAATTTTTTCTTTCACTTTTCCCTTTCCACTTTCAAACAAAAATCCTCTTGTGCAACTCTCTAAGAAAAAAGAAATTTGTTTTGAACTTTTAATGAATTTTATGAATTTTTTTAATATTTTTCCCTAAATCAAGGTAAACACTTCACTTAGGGTTTTCTTGTTTCAAGATCCATTGATCCTTTGTTTCATGATTGGTTATACTCTTTTATGCTTACAATCTAATCAGTTTAGAAGTAAAGCTTTCCAAGAAAATTTGTGCTAAGAAGTACAAGTACCAATTCATGCAAAGATAAACTCAATTACCTTTCTTTTTTCAAGAGCCAAACAATTTTTTTCAAGATTATTATCCTAAATGGATCAATCTATTTTGCACATAGCTACTTTACTTGACTTTCCTCATTGCAATCATGTCATCTTTTCCAAGATTAACAAATTTGCTTGGTACTTAGTCAAAAAGCACTCTAAGTATGCAAAGATAGTCACATTTTACCTTTCCTCTAACAATCTTGATTCATTTTTTTCCTCACACCTGCACTTTACTCTTAAAAGGAATGAGAAATTATCAATTTGCAAGAATTTCACAACCCCTTCTATCCCAAAAGGTTAACTCATGCTTTCTTTTCCCAAAAGACAAGCAAAGAAACCTACCTTTTCATTTTCCTTTCTTGATTATAGAGTAGTACCTTTTCAATGTGTTCAAATACCATCAACAATGGAAGATCCAACAAGGTCCAAAACTTCAATGAAGCTTTTGCTTTGTTCCCCAGAAACGTCACCAAGAAATGTTTGTTTTAACCCTTTGGAGTTGTCCTCTCCAATCATTTTAGCATACAGGATCAACTACACATCTTTAAATTGTCAATCCAGGAAGTATGCAAAGACCACAGCCCCTTCTAGTTAATGGAATCCAATAACAAGAGTTAAATGACTGTTTTTCTGAGAAATTATGAAGATGAAGAGAAATATCTAGGGTTTTGATTATCTTGAGCTAAACAACAGTATTTTCAATGGTCTTGGTGCCTAAAGTGTGCCATTTTCTCAGCACAACACAATTATGAAGTCAAATCTAAAAAACAGTACTTGTATCACACAGACGAGACAATGCGATTCTGTGGAAACTGAGGATTTTCATTTCCAACTTTCTTCTTCTGCACTTTCTTACTCAATACACTAAGAATCACCTCTCCTCATACACATTACTCAGAAATACACAACTGAAGCTCACAAGTTCCATGGATACATAAAGAATAGACCCAACAAATCAAAAGAAAGTACATGAAAGAGAGAAACACGATTTTTTGCAGGAGAGCTCTTCACATTACTTGGATAGCAAAAATAATACAACCAACCCTCTCAAAATAGAGGAAATTATCTTTTATACATTTTCAAGTGTCCTCTTTCACACTTGAATTTTGGTCCTTTTCCCTTCTAATCTAAAAATATGCTATCACAAAGCTTCCAAAAATTCTAGAAAAAATACATATGATTCTAATTTACATGAGGAAGACTCTTCCTCATTTTTACATCATTTGCATAAATATTTCTACAATTTTTTGACATTTTACAAATATTTCCTTCAAAAAATGCTTCTTCTAACACATGTATTCCCCCTTGATCAGAATGGAGGGTGCCCAATTTACATGCTTATTGGTTTTCGATCATAATGAGAAACTATTTGAAGCACAGAAACACTTTTGACTTTTCTTTCAATGGATTTACCCATGCATGCATGGGATAATCATCAATAAAAGTCACAAATTAAAGGTAGTTTCCAAAAGAAGGTCTCTGCATAGGACCACAGACATCACTATGAACAAGTTGCAATTTATGAGTAGCTCAAACTGAACCATCTTTAGGGAAGCAAGAAGGCTGAATTTTTTTCCAAAATATAGCTTTCATAGACATGTTTACAAGGTGCCTCAAGTTTTGGCAAAGAGGACACCATTTCAGATTTCCTTAGGCATAGAAAACTAGCATAATTCATATGACCAAAGCATGCATGCCAAAGCTTTGCATCTAAGATGGCCTGAGAATCTTGTATTGCATGTCACAACATCAAGCTTGCATTATGCTTGAGGATTATATCTACATAAAATATTCATCATTTGAATTGTGTCAAAGTTTCTTACTAAAGAGTTTTTTATTTATGCTCATGTGTTAGAGTTTGAGGTCTATGGAAACCCATGAACAACACAAGGAAGAAGAAGAAGCTTACAACACAATACACAATACTAAATGTATTACCAAGTGAATGTACAAAACGATAAGTAACCCATTAGGGTTATAGGCATATATACAAGCAAGGGTGAAAAAGCCTCCTAACGAGGGAAAAATATGCCCCGATGGTCCTAAGTGTGTTCACACACATCACTCCCAAATATATCAACAAATCCCCTTAGGAGTGATGTGATGAACAAGGAGATGGCACTCATGTATAAGGAAGTGCGAAGCTATGTGGAATCAATCCACAAAAGGAAGCAAGCCCAAAGCTTTGTGAAAAGATTCAAGATTCTCCCTAGGTAGAGATTTTGCGAAAAGGTATGCCAAGTTCTCCTATGTGGGCACATATGCCAAACCGATCTCTCCAACAGAGAACCTCTTCTTGAGCTAATGATAGTGCACTTGAATGTGCTTAGTGCAAGCATGAAACACATGGTTCCTCACAATTGCAAATGCACTTTGACTATCAATGAAGATGTTATTTGACTGTCAATGAAGATGGTGGTGTCAGAAGACTGACCAACACCCAAATCAACCAAAAGGCATTTGAGCCATACACTCAACAATCACCATGAAAGCTATCCTATACTCTTCCTCACTACTAGAAGTGGCCATAGTAGTCTGCTTCTTGATCAAACAAGATTTGCATGAGCTACCAAGAATGAAGCAAAACCCATTGGTGGACACATGAGTGTCATAGCAACCAAACCTATCAAAGTAAAAAAAACATGTAAATCTAGCGCTAGTGATCCCCCCTTGGGATAAAACTATCAAAGGAGTAGGTGCAAGGAATTGAACTCACAACCTCTTGGTTAGGAATTCCTCATCCTCTCTCTTAGGGTGTAGTTCAACCATCTCCTATCTGTCAAGGGTGTAGTTCAACCATCTCCTACCTATCAATTTATTACATTCTTCCCCCCTTAGTTGATGATTTTCCTCAATGATCTACTCATGTATCCCTCTAGCCTTAGTGATCAATTCTTGAAATCCCTTCGTACCCTTGAATTGATCTCCTCAACCTTGCATAGTTTCTTGAACCTTGTTTGCAACCTTGGTGTCTTGAACCTTGTTCTCAACCTTATTATCTTGAACCTTGTTCTAACCCATGTTCAGTATCTTGAACACTCAACCAAGTGCCACCCAAGGTTTCCCAAGGACTTCACACTTTCAAGTTATCTCATTAGATTTGGAAAGTTTGTTCTGAGAACTTTCCAATGGTATATATTACATGCCTCAATCCGACCTACAGATTGAGAGATACACTTGATTCTTTGGTTGGGTCCAATTCTCAAAGCGCCGCCTCCACAATTCCTACCCTTTCACATGATAGAGTGCCCAACCGCCTTTTTTAGAGGCCATTGGATCATTCCACCTTGCCCAAGCCTACTTCCTAGGCTCTGATACCAATGTAAGGAATTGAACTCACAACCTCTAGGTTAGGAATGTGATGGGCTAACCACTTGCCCCAAAATTCATGGTGGAGGATTACTTCCTAATCCTCTCTCTTAGGGTGTAGTTCAACCATCTCCTATCTATCAAGGGTGTAGTTCAACCATCTCCTACCTATCACTTTATTACAGTAGAGTACCACTCAAGTAGCATGAAAGATGTGCTTAACCACCTACCAATGCTTGACACCTGGGCAATGCATAAACTTGCTCATCTGAGAGACAAGAAACTTAATATTAGGCCACATAATGCATAAGTAAATCAAGAATCCAACAACTTGCCAATAGAGAACAACATCAAATGCATCTCAAGCATCATGAAGACTCAATAGTAAACCTATTTTGATAGGAGAGGCAATAGCTTTGCAAACTTCAAGGCCAAAATGCTGCAATAATGTGTCAATATATATGTTTTTTTATACAAAGCTATTCCGCCATAAACTTGCATAAATTGAGTGCCTAAACAATGATGCCAATGCCCCAAATCTAACATCTCAAAAGAGGCATGCAAATCAGCCTTAAAATTAGGAATTTGCCTCTCATTAGGACTAGTTAGTAGCATGTCATCATCATAGACAAGAATGATCAGAAGCACATCATTTGCATTCAATGGATACACCCATGCATGCCTGAAAAAATCATCAATACAAGTCACAAGTCAAAGCTAGCTCCCTAAAGAGGGTGTCTATATAGGACCAAAAAATCATTGTGAACAAGCTACAATTTCTGAGTAGCTTGAACTAAACCATATTTTTGGAAGGAGGAATGCTACATTTTGCCCAAATTACAGCCTTCATGAACATGTTTGCAAGGTGCTTCAATTTTGGGTAGAGAGGACACCATTTCAAATTTCTAGACATAGCAGGCTCTCATAATTCAAATCACCAAATTGTGGATGTCAAAGCTCTACATCTTGACATAGCCTAAGAATCTTTAACTGCACATGGTGAGCCATTCATAGATTTTGCATTATCTATGAGCTTATACAACCCATGACATAAAATGCCAAAAGCATTAATAACATCACCATTTGACAGATTATGAACTCTAGATCTCTCATCAACAAATTTCACAACCAAGCCAATCTTGGCTAATGCTGAAAATCTTTATCGTTGGCACAAACAAAACATCTAAAAATGTGAAAGAACTACCATCAGTAGTAGTCAGAATGAGAGGAGTTGTTAGCACATGTGACACTATTCCCTATAGGGGCCTGATATAAAGTGGTAAGTACGTCCCAAGCATCCTTTTCTATTTTTCAAGAGTCAATATGAGGGATAGTGGCACCTATGATAGACAAAGCTATCAATGCATGTTCTTGAGCATCTCAACCATCCCAACAAAGTTTCTCTGCAGTAGGTGCAGTAGGTGCAGTAGGATCTCTAACACGAACAGGAAACTAAAGAGCATCATCTGCAAAGCCATCTGCATCACCTTCAATAACTATCTTAGGTGTAGTAGGTTGTTTTCAATGCCTTGCACAATATTCCATAGTACTTTTGTGACCAATACATGACACATCATATATGACCATAATAGGTAATTTTTACCATCTAACTTATCGTGAACAGCCAACATACAGAGTACATCATTGCTTTCAGTCATGGCCACTAACTAAAATACTGTGATGCAAAAGAATCATTGTATCTTAAAAAGTTGAACAAAACTACCCTATCAAGTTTTGCTAAACTTTAGTAGACTTTGAGCCACTTGTACTAGCAAACTAAAACTTGCATATATTTTTGGCACAAAAAGCAAGATGAAATTTCCTATACAAGCATTGCAGTAATGCGTTCACAAGCCAAAATGAGGGATTTTTGTGCGATTCTGAGAGTTTCACACGAGGGGTGTTGACAACACCTAGATGAAGCGGTGACCTACTATGATAACAATTGTTGGAGTTTGAGGTCTGTATAAACACACAAACAACACAAGAAAGAAGAAGAAACTTAGAGCACAAAACACAATATTGAATATATTACCAATTGAATGTACAAAAGATAAGTAACCCATTAGGGTTATAGGCCTATATACAAGCCAGGAAAAACAAACCTTCCTAAAGAGGGAAAAAAGTGCCACAGTGGTCCTGAGTGTGTTCACACATGTCACTACTTAAATATGTCAACATCATGTTTTTGGAATTTTATAAGGATCTTTAATTATCATTTATTTTTGGAAAAGCCTAGAGATTTATTTTGTAAAAGGATAACATTAAGACTCAAATTCTACAAATTTGAGGTAGTTGAGCTTGACAATTCATCAACCAATAAAGTTACCTAAAGCAAGTCATCAAACTTGATTTTACTTTTCTTGTATTCTAGGAAAGTAGATTGATTCATTCCAACAAACTAGCCTGCCTTGAATTCAAATTCATATCTTGTAGAAAAGGCATGAAACACTTCAAGAGTCCATATAAAGACTCTCAATCACTTTTACATTACATTGAAGCAATATAGATACACTTTTGGTCATCATTCTATTGCTCCATTTCTCTGCACCATCTTCTTCAGCAATAGTTATCTTGCAGAGGTTGATGCACTCTTTACATTTCTTCAAATTAGATGAATCAACATTCATTGTAAAAGTATCACAATCTAGTTTATGTATGCAGATTTGGAGAGTAGTTGGGTTAGTAAATTTTGCAAACCCTCCATTTTACTGTCTCGAGGTTGATCTCTACACAACGCTAAAACATTTAGGGTACCACCAATCAATGCTTAGCTTATTGCAAGCTCATTAGTTGTTATTAAATTCTTCTCTTATGCATTTTAGACACTCAATCTTATTAATGAAATCCCTCCAAAATGAAGTTTTTCAACTGTAATCATGCTATCTACTCTCAGCATTTGAAGTTGAGTGTTGCATCCAAAGATAGCAAGTTTTTTGAGCTAGTCAAAGTGCAAACTTATTTGTTTTGTACCAAATCTTTATCATTGATGCTCCAAAGTACATATTGGTATTTATTGCGCTATGTGCAAGCCTATAAGTTCTATGTGACTCTCCAAAAGCTCAAGCGTTGATCCTATGCTGCTTCGCTAAACTAAACTTCATAAACTTGAAAATCACTTTTCTACCTCCTCAAGCTTCTCCAAATTCTCTCAGTGGTATCATAGGTAGATCAAGATGGGTGATAGATTTCCCTCAATGATTGAGAAGCTTGATAGAAAAAACTATGGTGCTTGGAAAATCAAAATCAAAGACTATTTCCAAGGTAGAAATCTTTGTGGGATTCTAGTAGGTGATGAAGCTATGCCTACTCCAAGATCCAAAGGAGGACCTACACATGATGAGACATATAAAATCACACTTTGGTGTGCAAGGGATGTTCAAAGAAGGTCATAAATACTAAACTCTATATCTTTCGTTTTTTTGCCACATATTAGAGGATGCAAAACATCTCAAGAGACTCTGGATGCACTTGAGACCTTCTTTTTTGCTAATACCAAAGCAAGAAAGAACCATCTTTGGAATGAGTTCAACCAAATGAAGAAGAAACCAAAAAAAAACTATCCCAGAGATTGTTACCAAGTTCAAGGAGGTTGTCTATTAGTTAGCTTCGTTTGGAGATTTGATTGAAGAAGACGCGATCATGAGGCAGATTCTAAATGGAATTAGAAGTGATAAGCAATGGCAATCCTTCACCAAAGAGCTTATGATCTCATCATGGATGTACAAACCCCAAATATTAACATATTCCCTGGACAAATCTTGAACCAAGAGGCCAAAAATAGTATGAAGTAAGGTAACTCTTATCAAGGTAATTCAAGAAGTGCTCTTTATGCAGATAAGAAAGACAAGAAGCACAAATGCAAGAAGAAGGAAGATGATAAAGAAGATATTTCACAAGCCAACTATGCAGGCAAGAGTAAGTGGAAAGGGAAGAAGAAAGAAGCAAATCATGACAAATAAAAACATCAAAATTTTCAACCTTGTTCCATCTATGAGAAGACCAACCACACCGCTCAAACTTGATGATTCAATGGAATGACTCAAAAAGGAGGTGGAAGAGGTGGATTTGGCAAAACTAGAGGTAGAGATGGGCACAACTTCAATAAAAGCAATAAAAATCACAATGGAGGGGACTTCAACAATTAATCATAAGATCAACCACATGAACACTCATTGCTTCTAATGAATCTGAATTAGAAAGAAGGTAAAGAAGATGATAATTTATTTTACATAGATTCAAGATGTTCAAACCATGTTGTAGGCAACATTTCTCTTCTATCTGATTTGGAAGTCCAAAGCATAGACATGAAGTACAAATAGGGGATGATACTAAGCACAATGTGGACAAGATTGGTAATTTCAAAGCTTCCAATGGTAGGACAAACATTTGGAGTAAGGTCCTCTACGTACCCACTGTCACTAAAAACCTAATAAGCATAGGCCAAATAGTTGAAAAAGGCTTGCAAGTTAGGTTCACCCAACATGGAGCTTTTGTGGAAGATCCGTATCAAGCCTTCAAAAATTTAGCCAAAGGTGAGAAGCATTAGGCTCTTTAATTTTGAAGTAGGAGAAACCAGGAACACAGCTCTATTCAACTTTGGGTCTCAAACCCTAAGTGAACTTGAAGTGTGGCATAAGAGATGCTCATGTGAATGAAAGAACCTTGAAATATGCAGGGATCAAAGTGTTCTTGGGTTGCCAAACATATCAAAGCAACACATGATCAATAGATGTGATGCTTGTCAGATTCACAAGGCACAAAGACAAACATTCAACCACAAAGGCTACATCCACAATAGCCTTTTGGACTTAGTACACACTAATGTGTGGGGACCAAGTCAACAACCTTCATTGGGAGGCTCAAGGTATTATGTTTCCTTTATTGATTGTCATAGTAGATGGACCATTCTCTACTTTATCAAGAATAAGAGTGAAGTGTTTGAATGCTTCAAAAAGTACCTAGCACATGTGGAGAATCATAAAGGTAGATCATTGAAGAAACTCAAATCTGATGGAGAGGGAGAATACTTCTCCCAAGTTTTTGATAAGTTCTTGCAGGATAACGGCATTAAAAGGGAAGTGATTACCAGGTATTCTCTTCAATCGAATGGTATTCGAGAGAGAAAAAGCGAGACCCTATTTGGATCAGCTAGAACAATTCTTGAAGAGAAGAAGTTACCACACTATTTATGGATAGAAGCAATCTTAATAGTTGTATATCTTGTGAAGCATGGAATGGTAGAAGACCATTCCATGCTTCACAAGATATGAATCACTTCAAGTATGAATCCTTATGAAGCATGGAATGGTAGAAGACCAAGTCTAGTTCATTGCAAGGTATTTGGTTGTTTAGCTTTTGTACATGTACTAGATGAAAGAGCAGCCATGGCAATATTGATTGGCTATGATTCAACTGAGATGTCTTGCAGGTTTTATAATCCATCCACCAAGTGATTCACCACAAGTAGGGATGTCTTATTTGAAGAACATAGGTCTTGGCATGATGAAGACAAACAGAGGGTAAAGCTACCATATGATCTTCATTTTGATTTCCATCCATTAGGTAGCAAGCATAATACACATGTCCAAGATCCAAGAAGTGAATTTGAGGATGATCACGATGAGAAGGAAAGAGACTATAAGCTGTCGAATTCAAGAGGAAAGGTCAAAATGCAAGAATGTTGAGAATGCTCCAAGTAAATTCCTAGAAGGTCAACAAGGGAGAAAAACAAAACTGAGAGGTATGGATATGACTCCAAAGCACTCTATTTATTTGGCCAAAGACTTATTTTCATATGAAGAAGAAAAGGTAACCCTAATTAGGAAAAAGCTATGAAAGAGGAGATAGAAGCATCGAAATAAATGGACACTTGGGGTTTTGTTTCAATGCAAACTAATCATAAGGTAATAGGTTGCAGATGGGTCTATGAGCTAAAAAAAATTAGATGGATCAATTTGCAAGTACAAGGCTAGATTGGTTGCCAAAGGATGTGCTCAAACTCATGGTATAGACTATGAGAAAACCTTCTCACAAGTTGCAAAGATTACTACAATCATGACATTGCTAAGAATAACTGCTATAAAAAATTCGAGACTAACTCAACTAAATGTGAAGAATGCATTCCTCAATGGTTAGACTAGTTTGAAAGAACTTGGAGAAGCTTGCTGGAGGTAGAAAAGTAAGTTGTGAAGTGATGAACTTCGGTCCCGCCAACCGGTAGCCCTTGAACTTATAGACTCAAATAGACCTTATAGGCATGCGATAAGTGCAATAAAATGCACTATGTACTTTGGAGCATCAAGGTAAAAGACTCGATACAAAAAAGTAGGTTTGCACATTGACTAGCTCAAAAAACTTACTATCTTTGGATGACACAATCAACTTCAAATGCTCATAGGAGCCAACATGATTAAAATTGGAAAAAATGCTTTTGGATGAGTGATACACATATTTCTTAGTGTATAGAATGCACATGAGTACAAGAAATAAGCAAAGTATGCTTTTGGAATGTTCCTAACACTCAACAGTGGTACCTCCTATTTTTTCAGGAATGCATAGACATAGACCCCAAGCCACATAAACTTAGATTTCTTCCAATCTACTAAATTAGATGCTTTGAAAATTTATACACATGAGACACTAATATATTTCCAACGAGTGCTCATTTCACCAACTTGGAGCTCTATAGAGAGCATCGTAGCCTCTACAAGCTTACTATTGTTGAAGAAGATGATGCAAAAAATGAAGGAGCAAGACAATGATGGCCCAAGTGTATGTATATTGCTTTTGTGTAATGTACAAGTGATTTGAAGTCTTTATATAGACTCTTGAAGCACTCCACAACTTCTAAAAGTGGATTTTGAATTCAAATGAAGGTGCTATATGTTATTGAAGAAAATCAATTCATTTTCCCACAATCTAGGAAAAGTGAAGATCTAGTTTGATCTACTTTTAGGTGATTGATTGATTCATTGATTGCAACTCAACCACCTCAAATTCATGGAATTTGAGCTTTGTTTTTGTCCTTTTACATGTGTAGCTCTATGCTTTTATAATGGTAAATGATCCATAAAAAAATATTTTTTAAATAATACAATAAATGAGCATAAGTAAAAGAACTCTCCAACAGATATTCTTCCGATGTAATCCAAATGATAGCTTTTTGATGTACATCAAATCCACCTCAAGCATAGTTTAAGCTTGATGTTCCAACAACTCCCCCACAAGCCCTATGCTTGGTTCTTCATTCTCTAATAGGTTGAATAAGTGCCATTGATTTAAATTTGCAAAGCTTTATTCCATCAAGTTCCTTCATCATCATATCTACTACTTGCTTTTAAACTGGAACAAAAGAAATTTCAATCTCCTTTTTCATGAGCTTCTTCCTAATGAATTGCTAATGAACCTCTATGTGTTTGGTTCTTGCATGGAAAATAGGGTTTGCTGCTTGATGCATGGAACTTACATTATCTCTAAATATGTGAGGTTTAGAACTCACAAGTCCCAAACCAGTATGCAATACTTTTAACCATATTGCCTCTTGAGTTGTTATGGTCAAACCTCTATACTCTAGTTTGAATTTGCAAATGCTAAGTATTCAAAGGTGCTTCTTCTATCATCCTTAGCTCATGCTCATTCTGCATCTGAATAGATTTTGATATCCAAATATGAAGACTAAGGATAGAATATACCTTCATTGATTGTACCTTTGAGAAACTTAAGTACTCTCTTAGTTGCATCCATGTGTGGTCTTCTTGGTGAGTGCATGAATTGGCTTAGCACCCCTACACTATATGAGATGTCTACTCTTGTATGAGTAGCATATATTAAGCTACCTACCAAGATTTGATATTCTTTAATGTATTCAATTTTCTCACCTTCATAAACACCAAGTTTATGATTCATCTCCAAAGGTGTACCTGCAGGCTTTGTGTTCTCCATTCTAAGCTTGAGAACTAAATTTTGAATGTATCTTGTCTAAGTTAGATACATCCCTTCATTTGTATAAGTCACTTGCATACCTAGGAAATATGTGAGCTCACCTAAGTCACTAATTTTGAATTCCTCTTGCATGTCTCTTGATCCTTTGAATGCCATTCAGATTATTACTTGTCACAATTATGTCATCTACATATACACATAGATAGATAACCTCAATGTGATCCCTTCTTGGATCCTAGACCTGTGTATCATTATTGTTTCCTAGTTGATGAGAATCACAATCCATATCATATGGTAGAGTTACCTTTTGTTTATCTTCATCATACCAAGGCCCGTGTTCTTCAAACAAAACATCTCTACTTGTAGTGAATTGCTTGTTTCTTCTACTTCAAAAGTAAAGAGCATAACATGCTTCTCACCTTTGGTTATCTTCTTGAGGCCTTGACATGGATCCAAAAGCTCCATGTGGGGTGAACCTAACTTGCAAGCCTTTTTCAACTATTTGGCCTACACTTATTAGGTTTTTTAATGATAGTGGGTACATAGAGAACCTTAATTAGAATGTTTGTCTTGCCATTGGAAGCTTTGACATAACCAATCTTCTCCACATTATGCTTTGTGTCATCCCCTATTTGAACTTCATGTCTATGCTTTGGACTTTCCAAATCAGATAGAAGAGCAATGTTGCTTGCAACATGATTTGAACATCTAGAATCTATGTAGAACAAATGATCATCTTCTTTACTTTCATTGTGGCTTAGATGAATTAGAAGCATTGAGTCTTCATGTGCTTGATCTTCATAATAATTATTGTATTCCCTTCTATTATGTCCTCTATTGTTATTGTTGAAGTTGTGTCCAACTTTGCCTTTATTTCTACCATATCCGCCTCTTCCACTTCCTTTCTAGATCTTCCCATTGAATTAGCAATTTTGAGTGGTGTGGTTGGTCTTATCACAGATGGCACAAGGTTGAACATTCTGACCTTTGGCTTTGTCATGCTTTGGTCCTTTCTTCTTCCCTTTCCACTTGCTCTTGCTTGCAAAGTTGGCTTGGGAAGTCTTCTCTTCATCTTCTTCCTTCGTCTTGCCTTTCAACTTCTTGTCCTTCTTATCTGCATATAGAGCACTAGTTGAAATACTAGTAACCTTCCTTTATGCTATTGTTGGCCTCTTGATTGAAGAGTTTTCCAAGAAAGATGTTGAAGTCTAGAGTTTGCACATCCATGATGAGATCATAAGCCATGGTGAAGGATTTCCATTGTTTATCACTTCAAATCCTATGGGAATTTGCCTCATGATAGCCTCTTCTTCAATCATCTCTCCAATGGATGCTAACAGATCTGCAACCTCCTTGACCTTGGTAACAAAATTTATGATGGTTTGTTTAGTTGTGTTCTTCATTTGGTTGAACCTGTTCCAAGATGATTCTTTCTTACTTTGGTACTAGCACTAACAAAGAAGTCTCTAGGGCATCCCAAGTCTCTTGAGATGTCTTGCATCCTCTAATATGTGGTGTCAGGGGAGCACTAGACTGTGCTCTCTGACTACAGTTGACAAGATTTCAGAAATACACTTATGATTACAAGAACAAAATAATACAAGAAGATGTAACCGATACAAGACATCCCACAACCCGGGATCAATAGGTATGGAAAACTGGACTAGAGATGATACAGGAGATCCCACAACCCGGGATCGTAAGTATGAGGCAAGATATCTGTATTACAAGAACTCCTTTCTGGGAGATGAACTGGATACAAGAAAGAACTCGACCGGATCTCGTACTACAAGATTACAAGAGGACAAGATAGGATGTCCAAGAACTAGACTAGAACAAGGAACAAGACAAGAACTAGAGCTGGAACTTGAAGAGTACTTACTTGGCGGTCACGACTCCTTGAGCTCCCAAGACTGGTATTGGCAAGACTGATTATGAATGTGGCCAATGCCTCCTTATATAGGTTTTCAAGGGCGGTTCCCAAAGGCGGTTGCGACTTGATGATGTCATCATGATGTCATTGACTCAAAGCATGGTCTCTGCATATCAGAATCAAGCAAGAAGACAGTCGATCTTAGGGTTTTGGCACGTTCTGGACGCAATGGAAGCATTAGTTTCCCCAAATTCGGAGCCAATCATGAGATATAGGATTCACATGGAATCTCAGATTCGAGATGGCTTCCTTTATCCATGACATTACCTCCCCCTCAAGCGACGAGTTCCACGAGGAGCAGTCATGTTCTCTAGTCTCGGCTTCATTAGATTTTTCTTATGGAATTCTCGAACCTTGATTGGTGCTCTCTGAAGTTTTTCTGCAGGTTCCCAAGTACGATCACTGATGTCATACCCTTTCCAATGAATAAGGTATTCCAATCTTCCTTAGGATATTCTGGAATCTAGGACATGCTCCACTTCGAATTCTTCATGATCATCAATCTTAATAGGTGGTGAAGGACTAGGTCTCTCCCCCCTCAATGGTGAAATCTGATATGGTTCCAACATGGATACATGGAAAATTGGATGTATTCTCATGGTACTCGGTAACTGGAGCTTGAAGGTGACTGGATTAATCTTGGCCAAGATGGTAAATGGACCAAACCTTTGATGATCTAACTTTGCACAAGGCCTTGAAGTTTGCAAATTGTTTCAGAGTAACCATACTTTATCCCCAATTTGATACGATGGTTTCTGGACACGATGTTGATCAGCATAGTACTTATATTGTTGTTGAGCTTTATGGATCTCTTCTTTTAGTTCTTTGTGAATGTCCATCAGGTACTGGGCCTTGTCTCTGGCAGCTGGGTTCTTGACATGATTTGAGAGTTGTATATCCATCCTTGGATGTTGTCCATAGTTTGAAAAGAAGGGAGTTTGCTTAGTAGATGCATGAACACTATTGTTATACGCAAACTCTACAAAGGGTAACAACTCAAACCAATCATTTTGGTGATAGTTGCTAGTGCAACGAAGATATTGCTCTAGGACTTGATTCACCCGTTCTGTTTGTCCATCAGTCTGTGGATGATTTGTTGTAGATAGTTTAACTTGCACACCAAGGAGCTTGTAAGACTGTTCCAAAAGCTAGATATGAACTGTGGACCTCGATCACTAACAATATCATAAGGCAATCCATGAAGTCTAAAGATGTATCTGAGAAAAAGTCTAGCAGTGGCTGCACCTGTGATTGCCTTTGTAGTTGGAATGAAGTGTGCCATCTTAAATATATTCCAATTGTGTCTTATAGGGACCTTCTGGTGTTTGTAGATGGGTAGTTCCTGAGCCACCTGCTGGTTTCCCCATGCTAAAAGACATTTCGGAGTCACTTGTGTCAGAGTTTAGTACGTAAGGACAACCACTTAGTTGTTGTGCCCAAGACTTAGCTGTATGATTGACACTGGACTAAGAAGATCTAATGCTTTGTCTATCCTTGCCTAGGTGTCTACCAGATCTAAGGTTCATAAGCTTTGGCTAAGAGTCCAAAATTTCCCCTTGGTATGGTTCAAAAATCCTTTGGAGTCCCCTTGGGTTCTAGGTCCCACCTGAAGGTCAACTTCAAATTATCCTATCTGAAAATCAACACATTATT
>CM035441.1:6709871-6882371 GCA_020310875.1 Ceratopteris richardii | reverse complement strand
ATGGAATGTAGGATTTTCTGCTAGATCATGGAACTTACATTTTCTCCAAATATGTGAGGTTTAGAAATCACAAGTCCCAAATTTGTATACAATTCTTTTAACCATATTACCTCTTGAGTTGCTATGTTCAAACCTCTGTAATCTCCTTTAATTGAGGATAAAGCAAGTGTTGGTTGCTTCTTGGAACTCCATGACACTAGCTATGAACTTGCAAATGCTAAGTGACTAGAGGTACTTCTTCTATCATCCTTAGCTCCTTCCCAATCTACATCTGAATAGATTCTGATATCCAAATCTGAAGAGTAAGGATAGAATATACCTTCATTGATTGTACCTTTGAGATACTTAAGTACTCTCCTAGCTGCATCCATGTGTGGTCTTCTCGGTGAGTGCTGATGGAGAGTGTTAATCTTCAAAAGAACAACCTACTCTTGAATTTAGAACACCTCTATATCAAGAGTAAGTCAAAACCTTCACCAAATTAGAGGTCCAATCTCCAAATTATCAAAAGTTAAGAAATTCTGTGAAGAAGGTAAAACACAGAAAGTCTGCTGCACAATTTCTTCTCATTGACCTATCAAACATGTAAAGTTTTCTATGAAATTTTGTATGGAGTGTTGCCTAGAGATTGCGCACCTCCTCCAAGTTAAAGTTCTTCAAAAGGTTTAGTATAACTTGAGAAATCAACTTCACAAGTTACCTATGTCTGAATCTGCACTTTTGAGAAGTCGATTTAGACACCCCTAACTTCTTAACTTCAATTCTCTCAGTACAAAACCCGTTTAAGCAAATGCTTCTAGCCACGAGTAGATTACCTTCCAACTTAAAGATTAAGTGCTTGCTTGCACAAAACTTTAAACTATGGAGTGAGAACTAACCAAAAGATTAAGATCGAGATTTGCGCCTGTTTCAGAGAACTGTGAACACTCAACACATATGAATGTTCCTACTAACAATTCTCCTAGCCTGTTTGCAACTAGACTATGAAACTCAGGTCACAGACTCATTAACTACCAACTTAGATATCCTCAAAAGGATTTTACAATTGATCAAACACAGACGGAGCAGACACGAAAAGATCGGGCGCAATATTTCTTCATTTACTCAGAAAGTTACAGTTGAGTGATGAGAGAAAACTCAACTAACTTTTTCATGTCTCATGACATCTCTCTTCCTCTTTCTTGACTTCTATCTATTCTTACATATGCTCTCATATCACGCCTCGACATTTTCAAGGTATTTATAGATAAATTTGTACAAGTCTATGAATAATCAAAGATCTAAGTGAACTATGTACATATGTGTACATTCCTCATATATTCTGAATGTATCCTTCTTCCAAGCTTCAAGAATTGATCTCATCCTTCATTCTTTAGTCTTCAAACATTCAATTGGTGATTGATCTGCACCAACAGCTCCCCCTCAATCATCAATTGAGGTTTCTCCTTTCTTCTTTATACCTGCCATGTCTTTAAACTTCTGTAGCTTTGGTCCATCCAAGCTCTTTGTAAGCATATCAGCTATCTGATCCTTTGTTGAAGTATGTATGACTTCAATCTCCTTATCCATCACTTTCTCTCTTAGAAAGTGATACTGAATCTCAATGTGTTTGGTCCTGGCATGAAAAACAGGATTAGCAGCTAAATACAATGAACTCATGTTATCTCCATATATAATTGGTACCCCATGCACAATGTCAAAACTCTTCATCAAAGTCTTGAGCCAAATCACTTCCTTTGCAGCTTCAACCATGCCTTTGTACTCTGCTTCTGTAGAAGACAAAGCAACTGTATGTTGCTTCTTGGAACACCATGAGATAAGTTTATCTCCCACATAACACATATATCCAAAAGTTGACCTTCTATCATCTGGATTACCTGCCCAATCTGCATCACTATAAATTTTGATATTTGTATCTGAGGTAAACCCATAATACAAACCTTCATTGAGTGTACCCTTAATGTACCTCAACACTCTTTGACCTGCAATCCAATGTTCTTTCTTTGGGCAATGCATGAATTGAGACAAAACCCCTACTGCATATGATAAATCAGGTCTAGTTAAAGTAGCATAGATAAGACTACCAACTAAACTCTGATATTGTCTCATGTCCTTGAATTCTTCACCTCCAAACTTACTCAATTTATGATTCACCTCCATTGGTGTAGGTGCTACCCTGCAATCATCCATTTTAAACTTGATTAACAAGTTCTTCAAATACCTTTCTTGGGTCACAAATACTCCATGTTGAGTATATGTAATCTCCATGCCCAAGAAGTATGACAAGTCTCTCAAGTCACTTATCTTGAACTCCTTTTCCATTTGCTTCTTGAGTCTTTGTATTCCTTCTTCATCTGTACCTGTAAGGATTATATCATCAACATATATGCACATGTATATGAAACCATTATCACTTGCTTTGACAAGCAAGCTACTATCTGCTTTAGACACCTGAAATCCAAGTTCTTTCAAGAACTTTACAAGTCTATAGTTCCATGCCCTTGGCGCTTGCTTCAAGCCATACAAAGCTCTCTTGAGCTTGCACACATGATCTGGATACTTTTTATCTCTGAACCCTTGAGGTTGCTCCATGAACACATCATCTGAAATATAACCATTCAAAAAAGCATTTTTCACATCAAGTTGACATAACTTCCAACCTTTACATGCAGCAATAGCTATAAGTGTCCTGATGGTTGTCATCTTTGCCACAGGACTATAAGTCTCATCATAGTCAACACCATAAGTCTGAGCAAACCCTTTGACAACAAGTCTAGCTTTGTATCTAGACACACTTCCATCTGCAAACCTCTTGGTCTTGTAAACCCATTTGCATCCAATGATTTTCTGACTATTTGGTTTTGGAACCAAATCCCGTGTTTGATTCTCCAATAATGCATCATATTCTTCCTGCATAGCTTTCTCCCATTTTTCCTTACCTTTTGCCTCTTCATATGTAGAAGGGTCTTCATCTGTTTTCATCATATAAGCATAGTCTTTTGTGGCCAAAAAAGAAGTATCATAACTATACCTTGTAGGTTGCCATTTATTCCTTGTAGACCTCCTAAGCTCTCCACTTCTTGAGGTTTCTGGTTCTTCATATTCAGGATCAAATCTTGGGTTTTCTTCCACTTCAACCTGCACTTCATTATTCTCTTGTTCATCAAATATTTGAACCTTTGATTTACCTTTCCTTTGACTCACTTCTTCTTCATCTCCTGTATTGATATTGATTGTACCTGCATACCAAGTGCTTTGCTCATCAAATGTAACATCTTTAGAAACCATAATTTTTTTTGTAGATGGACTCCACAATCTATAGCCCATCTGCTTATCATCATAACCAATGAAAACATATTTTTCAGCTTTAGGCTCCAACTTGTGCCTTAATTGTGATGGCACATATGCATATGCCACACATCCAAAAACTCTGCAATGATCCAAGGTAGGTCTCTTACCCCACCAAGCCTCATATGGTGTCATACCCTGCAAGGCTTTACATGGTAACCTATTGACCAAATAAGTGGCTGTATTTACAGCCTCAGCCCACAAATAATTAGGGCAATTTTTCTCCTTCATCATGGATCTTGCAAACTCAACAAGTGTTCTATTTCTCCTTTCTGCTACACCATTTTGTTGAGGAGAGTACCTGCAAGTAACTTCCCTTTTTATACCTGCATTCCATAAGTAATCACTGAACTCATTAGAGAAATACTCTCCCCCTCCATCTGACCTTAATCTCTTCAACTTATGACCTGTAATTCTTTCTGCATATGCATGATAGTGTTTGAATGTATTAAACACTTCTGACTTATCTTTGATCACATAGATAGTGATCCATCTAGTAGCATCATCAACATAAATCACATAATACCTTGACCCATTTATATTGAAATCCTTTGATGGTCCCCACACATCTGTGTGTACCAATTCAAGCTTCTCTGAGTACATAAAACCATGCTTGGAGTAAGAATTCTTATGAGCCTTACCTAATTGACATGCCTCACATTTGTATGTCATATGTTGACCTGCAAAATTAGGCAATCCAAGCACTGAACCATTGTTAATCATATCTTTAATACCTCTTTCATTGAAATGTCCAAGCCTCTTGTGCCAAAGATCTAACTCAGAGATCTTATGTCCTCCATATGTGAACATAGCATGACCAATATTGCCTTGAATCTTCAATGTAAATAATCTTCCTTCCTTTTTCCCTGAAACAATCTGTTTATACCCTTGGCTAGGGTCTTCCACATATACTCCATCATTAGTGAACCTTACTTCATATCCCTTTTCAACAATTTGTCCTACACTTATCAAATTCTTAGGAATTGTAGGAACATACAAGACCTTACTCAATAAGGTGCTACCATCCTTGGCCTTCACTGATCCAATTGACTTCACATTGTGCTTTGTGTTGTCACCTGTTTGAACAACATGATTAAAAACATTATTCTCCAAATCAGTCATCAAGGATATATTACCACTCAGGTGATTGCTACACCCTGAGTCAATGTAGAAAACTCTTTGATCTTCACTCTGCCTTTCACAAGTTGCATTCATTATCAATGTTGAATCCTCCTTTTGATCTGAAGCATAATTGTAGTAGGTGTTGTTATATTGTTGACTTTGGAATCCTCTACCTGCATTTCTTCCAAAGTAACTCCTGCCACCTCTGCCTCTGAAATTACCTCTTTGACTTTTGCCACCTCTTCCTCTTGAGTTATAATTTTGATTGTATCCACCATTACTCTGATTATTATGCCAACAATCATTAGCTAAGTGATTTGTCTTACCACAAATCCAGTAGGCTTTGCCTCCATCTTTGTTATTCCTGCCTCTTCCTCTACCTTTGCCACCTCCTCTTCCTCTTAGGAAGTTGGCTTGACTAGTTGTACCTTCATCTTCACCTGCTTGTTGCTTTCCTTTGCTATTCTTCTTCTTGTCCTTTGAGTACATTGCATGACCTGCACTCTTGTCACCATCTCCTTTAACATCCTGCTCAAATGTTAGCATATGACCTAGCAACTGATTTAAATCAGGAGTGAAATGGTCAAGTGATAACTCTGTAGACAAAATGAATGGCTTCCATTTGTCATCACCTCTCAATCCTGTAAGAATTTGCCTTACCAATTTATCCTCCTCAATGTCTTCATCAACAGCTCCTAATGCATCTGCAATGTCTTTCATTCTGGTCACATAGTCTGAAATAGATTGAGAAGCCTTCTTCTTGAAGGTTGTAAACTCTGCCCATAAGGATGCCTTCCTTGACTTTGTAGTATTCTGGAAATGCTCCTCCAAAGCATTCCAAATATCAGTTGCACTTTCAAGACCTCGAATATGAGGTAACAAGTAATCATTGACTCCCATATAGATAATGCTCCTAGCTTGAGCATCTTTCTTCATCCAATTTTTCAAATCTGCTAACTCTTCCCTAGTTGGAACACTAGGATCTTTGAACTGTGGCTTTTCTTCTTCTCCTGTGATGTAGGCTATTAAATCTTTGCTCATAAGATGAGCTTCCATCCTCATTGACCATGCAGGATAGTTTTCCCTATCCAATTTCTCTATCTGTAGAGAATCTCCCATCTTGTGTCTACCTGTGTATTGAAATTTTCAAGCTTTATGAACAATATATGTACCTTTACTTCGAATTAGACTCCTTTTGTCCTTCTTGATGTCGTATGGTCTCCTCCTCAAGCTTTGCCTTCAAACTTTGACCTTTTAGTTCTTCAATTGTTGAATTTCTTGAATCTGCAGCAGTTGGGACCCTCCTTTCCTTGATTTGATGTCTCCTGCTCTGATACCACTGATGGAGAGTGTTAATCTCCAAAAGAACAACCTACTCTTGAATTTAGAACACCTCTATATCAAGAGTAAGTCAAAACCTTCACCAAATTAGAGGTCCAATCTCCAAATTATCAAAACTTAAGAAATTCTGTGAAGAAGGTAAAACACAGAAAGTCTGCTGCACAATTTCTTCTCATTGACCTATCAAACATGTAAAGTTTTCTATGAAATTTTGTATGGAGTGTCACCTAGAGATTGCGCACCTCCTCCAAGTTAAAGTTCTTCAAAAGGTTTAGTATAACTTGAGAAATCAACTTCACAAGTTACATATGTCTGAATCTGCACTTCTGAGAAGTCGATTTAGACACCCCTAACTTCTTAACTTCAATTCTCTCAGTACAAAACCCGTTTAAGCAAATGCTTCTAGCCACGAGTAGATTACCTTCCAACTTAAAGATTAAGTGCTTGCTTGCACAAAACTTTAAACTATGGAGTGAGAACTAACCAAAAGATTAAGATCGAGATTTGCGCCTGTTTCAGAGAACTGTGAACACTCAACACATATGAATGTTCCTACTAACAATTCTCCTAGTCTGTTTGCAATTAGACTATGAAACTCAGGTCACAGACTCATTAACTACCAACTTAGATATCCTCAAAAGGATTTTACAATTGATCAAACACAGACGGAGCAGACACGAAAAGATCGGGCGCAATATTTCTTCATTTACTCAGAAAGTTACAGTTGAGTGATGAGAGAAAACTCAACTAACTTTTTCATGTCTCATGACATCTCTCTTCCTCTTTCTTGACTTCTATCTATTCTTACATATGCTCTCATATCACGCCTCGACATTTTCAAGGTATTTATAGATAAATTTGTACAAGTCTATGAATAATCAAAGATCTAAGTGAACTATGTACATATGTGTACATTCCTCATATATTCTGAATGTATCCTTCTTCCAAGCTTCAAGAATTGATCTCATCCTTCATTCTTTAGTCTTCAAACATTCAATTGGTGATTGATCTGCACCAACAAGTGCATGAATTGACTAAGCACTCCCACACTATATGAGATGTCTGCCCTTGTATGAGTAGCATATATCAAGCTACCTACCAAGCTTTGATATTCTTTAATGTATTCAAGTTTCTCACCTTCATAAACACTAAGTTTATGTCTCATCTCCAAAGGTGTACCTATAGGTTTAGTGTTCTCCATTTTGAACTTAAGAAGTAGATCTTGAATGTATCTTTTCTAAGCCAACTACATTCCTCCACATGTGTATATCACCTGCATACCTTGGAAATATGTGAGCTCACCTAAGTGACTGATTTTGAACTACTCTTCCATGTTTCTCTTGATCCTTTGAATGCCATTTAGATCATCACATGTTGCAATAATATCATGTACACATACACATAGACAGATAACCTCATTGTGATCCCTTTTGATGAATAGAGAAGGATCTGAGTTGCTAGGTCTGAACCCTTGATCTTGAAGGTGTGTAATCAACCTGTAATTCAAAGCTCTAGGAGCTTGTTTCAACCCATACAATGCTTTCTTAATTCTACAAACATAAGATGCATGACTAGGGTTTTAAAAACCCGGGGATTGTGAAATGTATACCTCTTCACTTATCCAACCAATTAGAAATGCATTTTTTACATCAAGTTGGAGGAGTCTCCAATTTTGTGCATCAACTACACTTATCAATGTTCTGATTGTATTCATCTTTGCAATTGGTGAGAATGTTTTCCCATAGTCCATACCATGAGACCGTGAGCCTTTGGCAACTAATCTTACCTTGTACCTACAAACTAATCCATCTAAGTTTCTTTTAACATCATATACCCATCTAGAACAAATTACCTTTTGATTTGGCAACACGAACCAACTTCAAAGTGTCCATCTCCTTCAATGTGTGTATTGCTTCTTTCATGGCCTTTTTCTCGTTAGGCTTTCCCATTACCCCTTCATAGGTTGAGGTTTCCTCTAAAATTGAGACCTTTGCCAAGTAGATTGAATGTTTTGTATAAATGTGGAATCAAATCCATAACTTTCTAGTTGTTTCTTCTCTCTTGTTGGTCTTCTAGGAGGTTGCGTAGAGCGTTTTCCACACTACATCTTTGCTTTGCCTCTAGACTTCCATAGTTTTTAATCCTTTTCCCTTTCATCTTGTTCATCATCTGTATCTCGTCTTGGATCCAAGACCTGTGTATCATGCTTGCGTCCTAATTAATGAGACTCAAAATCAAGATCATATGGTAGAGTTACCTTTTGTTTTTCTTCATCATACCAAGACCTGTGTTCTTCAAACACAAGATCTCTACTTGTAGTGAATTTCTTGGTTGAAGGATTATAGAATGTATAACCCATTTGAGTTAATTCATACCCGATAAACACTACCATTTACCATTTCATCTAGCTTACCTCTTATTTGTGATGGTACATGAACATAAGCTAAACAACCAAACACCTTGCAATGTCCAAGATTAGGTTTTTCTTCAGTGCTATACTTCATAAGGAGTCATACCTTTAGTGATTTGGATATTAATCTATTGAAAAGGTACACAATAGTTGAAATAGCCTCTGCCCATAGATAATGTGGCAAACTCTTCTCTTCAAGCATTGTTCTGGCTGATTCAACCAATGTCTTGTTTCTCCTCTTTGCAATTCCATTTAGTTGAGGAGAGTACCTGGTAGCCACTTCCCTTTTGATACCTTTATCCTGCAAGAACTCATCAAACTCTTTGAAGAAGTATTCTCCCCCTCCATTAGATCTAAGCGTCTTGAGTGATCTACCTATATGATTCTCCACATGTGCTAGATACTTTTTGAAGCAATCAAACACTTCATTCTTACTCTTGATAAAGTATAGAATAGTCCATCTACTATGGTCATCAATAGATGAGACATAATACCTTGATCCTACCAATGAAGGTTCTTGAATTGGTCCCCATACATTTGTATGTACTAAGTCTAATAAGTTGTTGTGGATGTAGCCTTTGTGGTTGAATGGTTGTCTTTGTGCCTTCCCAATCTTACATGCATCACACGTTATCATGTGTTTCTTTGATATGTTTCATAGTCCAAGAAAACTTTGATCCCTGCATATATCCTTCAAGGTTCTTTTATTCACATGAGCAAGTCTCTTATGCCACACTTCAAGCTCACTTAGGCTTTGAGACCCAAAAGTGAATAGAGCTATGTTCTGGGTTTCTCCTACTTCAAAAGTAAAGAGTCTACCATGCTTCTCAGCTCTAGCTATATTCTTTAAGCCTTGACATGGATCTTCCAAAAAAGCTCCCTCTTGGGTGAACCTAACTTGCAAGCCTTTTTCAACTATTTGGCCTACACTTATTAGGTTTTTTGTGATAGTGGGTACATAGAGAACCTTACTCAGAATGTTTCTCCTACCATTGAAAGCTTTGACATTACAAGTCTTCTCCACATTGTGCTTTGTGTCACCTCCATTGTTTGAACTTCATGTCTATGCTTTGGACTTTCCAAATCATATAGAAGAGCAATGTTGCCTACAACATGATTTGAACATCTTGAATCTATGTAGAACAAATGATCATCTTTTTTACCATCTTTGTGGTTTAGATTCATTAGAAGTAATGAGTCTTCATGCTGTTGATCTTTTGAATCATTGTTGAAGTCCCTTCTATTATAGCCTACATGGTTATTGTTGCAGTTGTGTCCACCTCTGCCTCTATTGCTACCATATCCACTTCTTCCACTTCTTTTCTGGGTCTTCCCATTGAACCAGCAATTCTAAGTGGTGTGGTTGGTCTTATCACATATGGCACAAGGTTGAACATTCTCACCTTTGGCTTTGCCATGCTTTGTTCCTTTATTCTTCCCTTTCCACTTGCTCTTGCTTGCAAAGTTCGCTTGGGAAATCTCCTCTTCATCTTCTTCCTTCTTCTTGCCTTTTAGCTTCTTATCCTTCTGTTGGCATACAAGTCAGATGAAGAGCATATTAGCACAACGGAGCAGTCATGTACAATACGGCAACAAGGCCCAATCATTTTTTCCATAGACCATTTACAACTCAAGTGATTTTAATCACTACACAAACATTGTAAATTCCGTTTTTGGTAGAATAGACTCCATTTTGTGGAAGCTGAGGAGTCCTCGATCTTGAGGAGTATTAGAAGTAGCTACATATCAATTTTCATAATTTTTAGACTCCGTTTGAGCCCTCAAATAGGCTCTAGAACCTAATCTTTAACTAGGCCGGACACTAGGTCTGGACAAGACCAAAGCTAGTTAGAAAACTATAAAAAGAGCTAGAGAGCTCATTTCTGGGGTTAGATTGTTTGTGAATTGAGCTTATGTAAGAGACTTTTTGACTAATGCAAAGAACTCCATTGTTCCTCTCCTTGTTCTTGCCTTGTGTGCGCATGTGTGTGTATGTGTGTGCATGCTTGTGTGCTTCTCACTCACACACTTGTGCCTTCACTTGCTCATAGTCTTCATACTAGTCCTCACATCTCCATGGATTGACAATTATGAGGTGAATCTTCTCACGTTGGTACTCACCATTGTGCTAGAGTGACACCAAATTTGGCGTCGTTGCCGGGGAGAGAGGTTCGAGGACGAGCGTGTGATGGTAAGACGTCGAGTTGAGACATTGGAGTTATAGGTAAATATCCTTTCTTTTCCTTATTTTTCTTCATTTTTTCTTATTTTTGCATCACCATCATCACCATCATCATCCTCACCATCTCCCACCTCCATCTCCATCTCCAAAAAAATTTTAGTTTTTTGGTCATATTCCACTCCCCACCTCATTTTCCTCATTTCATTGTGAGAGAGAGCTAGAGAGAGCTTGCATGCGATCTGTTTTTTGTGTGTTTTTTGAGCTTTTGGTGCAGGAACTAGCTGTACCACCATCTCCAGCAGCTTCCGCAGGTACGACAGACTCTGCACAGGTCCCGGAACGACGACTTCTGTCTGTCGCGACAGACAGAAAAACTTGATATTTTGTGAATGCGTATTTGGCACGGTAACCTACACCATTAGAGCACTCCAAATCACTAGAAGTTTCTCAAAAATTTGCGTTTTTTCAGTCTATCGCGACAGACACCGTCTATCCCGACAGACACCGTCTATCGCGACAGACAGAGACCCACGATAGAGACCGTCTATCGCGACGGACACTTGTCTATCGCGACAGACCAAATTCCACGACAAACACCGTCTATCGCGACGGACACCCGTCTATTGCGACAGACCAAATTCCACGATAGACACCGTCTATCGTGACAGACACCGTCTATCACGACAGACCAAAATCCGCGACAGACCAAAATCTGCGACAGACCAAATTCCACGACAGACACCGTCTATCGCGACAGACCAAAATCCACGACAGACTGAGTTTATCGCGACAGACACCGTCTATCGCGACAGACCACTCTATCGCGACAGACGCCGTCTATCGCGACAGACACCGTCTATCGCGACAGACAAAAATCCACGACAGACTCAGTCTATCGCGACAGACACCGTCTATCGCGACAGACCAAAACCACGACAGACGACAGACACCGTCTATCGCGACAGACCACTCTATCGCGACAGACACCGTCTATCGCGACAGACCCATCTATCGCGACAGACACCCCCCACGATAGCTTGTGTCTATCGCGATAGACAGACATTTTCGGCAAAAAGTAAAGGGGTAATTTTTTGGAAATTTAGGCTAGATTTTGGGCATATTTGCATACTCAAACACTCATACACTTACAAAGGCCTTAGAAAAATGCATTAAAACCCCTGAAAGGTTCTGTTTGTCTGTTTAACCCCCTAAATCCTGAACGGTCATAACTTTTTCATACAAAATCCATTTTTCGAGCTCTAGGGCTTGACACACTGAGGGGTAGGTACACCAAGGGAGCTCTAGAGGAAATTTTTTAGCAATATAGAAGGGGGAACAAGGGTCATTAAAAAGTGTCTGAAATAAATTTTCTGTCAATTGAAGGATCAAATTGAAGCTAAACTTGAGGTTCTTACAGGATCATCGAGAACTTTTGGAGAAAGCAAAGTAAGTGCCAAGGCGAACAAGCTTGGGAACGTGCTTCCTGGGTAGACAAGCAGCACCAGGAGGAGCGACTTGAGGTTGGAACATCTCTTAACCCCCTCAGTCCATTCTTAGCATAGGCTAAGTGCGAGTAGTTGTCCTGATTGACTAGGGGTACGATAGGAACACTCAAGTTTGAAGAGTCTTTAACTTCTCAAGTGCAAGGATAGGCTAAATTGCAGTCAAAGGATAACTTAAAGGAAAAGAACTTAAGTGGACGTAGAACATCAAGTACGACACACTAAAGTGCTCCTGATGACGCTTAATTAAAAACAAGAAAACACATCCAAAGGAACTTAAAACGAACAAGTGACTAATACCAAAGAATCAGCAACGTACAAAGGGCATATGAACCTTAGGTCAGGTAGACACCTAGGGAGAGACAGACAAAGTCTTAGATCTTCAGAGGCTAGTGTCAATCATACTGCTAGGTCTTGGGCCCAGCAGTTGAGCCATCATTCGTATTATCCTAGTTTTGAGACTAGCGAGTCTAAGATGTCCCACGGTATGGAGAGACCTACAGGAAGTTCTGGGGTGCCATATTTAGATAGGGTGGAAGGCCCTTACAAGATGCAACTTGAGTACCTTAGGACCAACGGATTAGGTGCTAGCATCTATGAGGACGGCCTAGGAAGATCTGTGGTCCATATTAAAAACCCTGACCAATCCATTGGACTAGAGCGCCCAGCTGTCAAGTTTGAAAATGGAGCATACTTGGACAAGGAAGGGACAATATATGTAGTCACCAATCATCCAGATAGGACAGATGAATTTGGGAATGTGGTCTCGGAAAACGGACTTAGGTGACCTAGAGCAAGGAAACATGGGCTAAGAACCTAGAACCCCCCGAGGCAAATCTGTTCTCACGAGGATTATCACACCAGAGTGGATTCCCCAAGATAATAAGAGCATAGATCTCCTCTTGAACCGAGAGACGGATGAAGCCTTTTGGAGATATAGACCTAGTCAGCCGAGTGAGGTAGGAACAATCATGATATATGAGTTCAAAGATCCTGATATTCCAAGAAGAGTGACCTACTTAGATCACTCTTCAGAAAGGATCTTTGGGGTTACAGAAAATGATAGGCATGCTTACACTTGGAAAGGAGAATTTATTTTCCCCCAACCAAGATCGAAGTTGTCCTTTGGTCGCCAAGGAGCTGGAACATCTCAAGCTCATGGGACTCAAAGAGAAAGGAGTCGAGAGAGACCTAAGGTAAGCTTTGCCAACTCTTGGGGAAGAGAAAGAACGAGAACGGAAACGAATAGAGGGGAACCTGAGGGACATAGAGCCCCAGGGAACCGAAGAAACGCCGATGATTTCCCTTTGCCAAGACCGAGAGAGCACACGAGGACCTTGAGACCGACCCAACTAGTTAAGTCCATGAAAAACTACTTCGATGGCACTGGAGACCCCTACGATCACGTAGCTGAGTTTAAGCAAGTCTTGAGAGCTGGACAAGTTGAAGACCTGTTCACGCAATACAATGCCTTTGGTTTAACCCTTAGGAACACCGCCCTGACATGGTTTCAGCCACTAAACGAGAGGCAGTTTAGAAGCATAGATCAACTTCTAGAGGCATTCATTATTGAATTCTCTAAAAGTGGCATAAGGCATAATACCTCCTCATTGATATACAGCTTCAAGCAGACCCCGCAAGAGACTGTGAGACTTGCAGGAAGAAGATTTAGGCAATATCTTGAGCGATGTCCTGGTCCTGAGTTACCCATGGCCGCTAAGCAAGTGGCTTTATTCTTGGATGGATTGCTAAGTACCAAATTGAGATCATAGGTGTACTTGAAGGACCCCTGGACTATAGAAGAATGTGTATGCATGTGCATTGATATTGAGGATAACCTAGGGGAGGAGTTAGAGCTATCCAAAATCTACAAAGATTCAGATAGTACCTCTAGCCTCTCTTCCTCACAATCCACATCAATTGAGGAACTTGCAGAAAAAGTAGCTCAAAAACTAGGTGTCTCTAGTAAACAAATTCCTAGATTTGCCCCAGTAAAGAGGTGCTATACTTGCGGTGGTGACCATATGGCAAACGCATGTCCCATCACGACTCAACCCCAAGTGAATCCTAGCAGCCAATATTGCACCATAGAGCGAAGGTACACAAATCACTCAGCACAGGACTGCCCATACAATAAGCAAGCGGTTAGGCAAACCTACCCTCAGCCATACCCTCAACAAGGCAGATACCAGAGTCAATATTCACCACAACAGTATACTAGGCCTCAGCAAAATTACCAACCGCAATATCAGGCCCAACTGAGACCCCAGCCAGTGCTAGCACAGCAACCACCTGCTCCTACTAATGTGATTACGGTCAAGTATGTTGCTGCAGAAGAAAACCTGAATAGAGCGATAGTCCTAGTAACACCATTAATCTCAGAAAGTGATCCGAGTGACCATAGCTTTGATTCTACACATGTTGATAGTCCCCAGGCTTACTACATGCAGTCTCCTGAACATGGTGAGTCTTACTACAATGAGGAACCGAGTGAACCTATTTGGGAGACAGAGTATGCGAATGTCATGTACGCGAACCCCAACCCTAGACCTCAACCTAGGCAGGTAAGAACTCCATTTCCTAGAGGGCCATGCTATAGATGTCAGGGAGATCATCTCATTCATGATTGTCCCTTGCCTCCACCGAAACAACCCCAGTCAGTGACAATCCAGGGCTATTGCCAGGAGTGTGGAAAGGAGCATCTCTTACGAGACTGCCCAAAAAATCCTAATAATATGCCAAAAATCACTCCTATCAATGTGATTGGCTTAGTGGTAGACTCCACAGGAAGTGTGACTTCCACAGCCCCTGTGCAAGTGATCACAAGAGCCCAAGCACTACAGCAAAACCAAGGTGTGGGTCAGGAAAAGAGCCCCGAGGTGAGTGAAACAGAGAGCATAACCAAAAAGAGGACTGGAGCCTGGAAGGATAGTCGTGAAAGAATGAAAAGGCAATGAGCAAGAAAGATGAGCGAACTTGAGGAAAGCTTACGAGAAACCAAAGCCAAAATCATAGAAATCACATCTCAAACGCACTCTCACACATCCCTGCCACTACCATCCCCTTCACCCTCCATTCCTCCACCCACCAATCCACCACACGTAACCCACCCACCACCCCGAGTAGGATCAGTCTTAGCCGATCCCACTCCTGAAGATCTAGACATGATGCTTAAAGCATATCAGGCCAGAATCCAAGAAGGGCCCAATGTAACAGATCATGAGAAATGTTACCCTAGAGCTGACCTAGAGCTTGAACGAACTAAGTTGTGTGCCAAGATGGTGGAACTGGCTCAAGCCATGTTTGAGACCAGTCGCCTTTTCACTTGCTCTAGCTCCACTAGAACACCATTGCATTTTGATGGTCTGTTAGACAGATTGGAGATGTTAATTGCAAAGTCTGGAAAAGGAGCCAACTCCCAGGCTAAGGAGAAGGCAAGTGATAGAATAAGCATTCCTCCCCAGGAAGCCTATGTGCCTAGCTCTACGGAGCCAGACACATCATCTTCTATGAATTGGTTCACACCCGAATTCCTACGAGAGATTCAAGAAGACAAATGGGCTAAAGAAAGTGAAGTCCCTCCTCCTATTGAACTTGTGGATGATGCACACGACCAATTCCCACAAGACATCCCATCCATTTATGAGGAGCAGGAGAGTGCCCAATCTCAAGAAAGATTAGACTTCGAGTCTAATTCTTTAGAGGAACTACCCCATTTCACAGGCCCATGGGAAGCAAAGTCCACTTGTATGAGTCATGGTAAGAAACGAAGATTCAGTCATACCTAGGAACACGGAGGTAGTGAAGAACACCAAAGTGCAGTGCAATCTCACTTCGGAAGAGCTGCTCAAGGTTAGACCAGAAGTGTGGAAACATGTAGCCAATCAAGTGCCCGAGATAGCAAAACCTCGTTCCCAGGTAGGATCCTAGAGAACAGTGCCAGAAATACCCTTAGACAAGATAGGAGACATGAGTGAGGGCGAAGAGGGAAACACATATCTCCCCATCACTCATCAGGGATACACAACCAAGGCCATTTTGGACTCAGGTGCAGGAGTTGCAATTGTTACCACTTCCTTATGGAAACGATGGGGCAAGCCAGCTCTCAGGCCAACGAGAATGAAATTGCAGATGGCTGGCGGGCACATAGAAAGACCCTTAGGACTACTAGAGGGGATAACTCTCACTACATGTGGGGTTGAGTTTGAGCATACTTTTGCTATATGCGACTTTAGCAAAAACCAAGCCTATGAGATGATTTTGGGAAGACCATTTATGCGACAGTTGCAAGTGGTACAGGATTGGGGAACCAATTCCTTGTATCTGCAACACTTAGGTGTTACAACCAAAGTCAATCTCAAGGATTACTCTCATAGAGATGTCCCTCCTATCCAATGGAACCCCATCCATAGAGCCAGAGATGATACGGAATCGGTGCATTCCCTAGGATCAGGATCCTCATGGATGCATGAAGACACTCACTTATGGATGTGTAAGGTAGTAGTAGAAGAAGAGAAGAGAGAAAAAGCCAGGGGGATAGGTGCAAAATAAACCCATAGATCAATCCAAGACCCAGCCTATGCACTTGTAGTTTTTCCAGACGAAGAATTTGAACCTCACGGCTGGGCAAAAATTCTAGCAACAATGGATGTAGCCATCAATGAAGAACAATGGACACCCCACTGTGATGAGGATGGCTATGACATTTCTGTCTTCTCCATAGAGCCCATCATGGGAGAGGCAATTCTAGAAGAGTGTGAACCTAGCCCTGATGCATTTGAGGATGCGAGTGACTCCGATCTAGAGTCAATTATTATGGACCCACCTTTTGCATCAGATGAAGAATACTTCTATGAAGTGGAATTTCAACCCCAGAGGCATGGAGAGCTTACAAACGATGTAAGGCTAGCCACACATGTAACCCCTAAGGAAGAAGGAAAGAAACAAAGAAGAGGGAAGTCACACCAGAAGAGGAAGAATCTTTGTTTGAGGTCCCGGAAAATTTTAAGAAGTATGAGATAGATGACAGGAGAGTCATGATTAGAATGCCTAAACGAGAGGCGCAATCGGGAGAGGCCTACGATAACAAAGAAACCACCAAGAAAATAAGTGTAGCCATAGAAGAAGGAGAAGAGAGGTGCACTTACATAGGACATGACCTCACTGAGGAAGAAGAGCATGAGCTGATAGCCTTGCTAAGAGAATATAGAGATGTATTCGCTTGGAGCTACAAGGATTTGAAAGGAGTGGAGCCGAACATATGCTCACATACGATTCCCATGACCACAGAGGCCAGACCCTCAAAACAAAAGCCATACACATACAATGACAACTATGCTGCCAAGATCAAAGAAGAGATAGACCGCTTGGTTGAAGCTGGATTTATCTATGAAATTGAGCACACTGAATGGGTATCCCCCATTGTAGTGGTGCCCAAAAAGAATGGTAAATTACGTGTATGCATTAACTTGAAGAAGGTTAACGCAGCCACTATCAGGGATAGTTATCCGCTTCCTATCACCGAGCATTTATTAGAAAGGGTAGCCTGTAAGGAAGTGTACAGCTTCCTAGATGGGTTCTCTGGCTACAATCAAGTGGCCATTGCACCAGAAGATCAACATAAAACGGCCTTTGCCACAGAGTGGGGCATATTCGCTTTTAGGGTAATGCCATTCGGGCTTACCAATGCTCCTGCTACCTTTCAAAGATTAATGTGTCACGTGTTTAAAGAGTTCTTGAGGAAGAATTTGGAAGTCTATGTTGATGATCTTTGCGCTCATTCCAACATTAGACAGACCCATATACCCAAACTCAGACAGATCTTTGATAAATGCAGAGAATATCAAGTCTGCTTGAACCCAGAAAAGTGTGTTTTCATGGTCAGGCAAGGCAAAATTCTAGGGCACATAGTGTCTAAGAATGGCATATCCACTGACGAAGAGAAAGTGAGAGCCATCGCAGAACTACCTAGGCCAAAGAACGTCAAGGAAGTACAGGCTTTCATGGGACATTGTGGTTACTACCGTCGGTTCATCCACATGTATGCTGTCATTGCAAAGCCCATGTACGGACTTCTAACTAACTTTGAGTGGATTGAGGAATGTGAGAATTCCTTCCAGGAGCTTAAACGAAGATTATGTTCAGCACCAATCTTGACCACACCAGATTGGAGCAAGCCATTCCATGTTCATGTGGATGCCTCCAATTATGCTATTGGATGTGTACTTGCACAACCTACGGGTGAAGGGAACATGGATCTCCCTATTGCCTATGCCAGTAGACAATTGAATGTTGCTGAACGGAACTATACAACCACCGAACGAGAAGGATTAGGCATGGTATATGCAGTTAAAAAGTTTAGACATTATTTGCTTGCAAATAAGTTCAAATTTTTTACTGATCACCAAGCTCTACTGTACCTGGTAAACAAGCCATGTAATACAGGCAGACTAGTAAGATGGTTTCTCTTACTAATGGAGTATGACTTTGAGGTAGTAGTGAGAAAAGGCAGAACTCACCTGGGGTCACTCTAGCACAATGGTGAGTACCAACGTGAGAAGATTCACCTCATAATTGTCAATCCGTGGAGATGTGAGGACTAGTATGAAGACTATGAGCAAGTGAAGGCACAAGTGCGTGAGTGAGAAGCACACAAGCATGCACACACATACACACACACGCGCACACAAGGCAAGAACAAGGAGAGGAACAATGGAGTTCTTTGCATTAATCAAAAGGTCTCTTACATAAGCTCAATTCACAAACAATCTAACCCCAAAAATGAGCTCTCTAGCTCTTTTTATAGTTTTCTAACTAGCTTTGGTCCTGTCCAGACCTAGTGTCCGGCCTAGTTAAAAATTAGGTTCTAGAGTCGATTTGATGGCTCAAACAGAGTCTAAAAATTATGAAAATTGATATGTCGCTAGTTCTAATACTCCTCAAGCTCGAGGACTCCTCGGCTTGCACAAAATGGAGTCTATTCTACCAAAAACGAGATTTACAATGTTTGTGTAGTGATTAAAATCACTTGAGTCGTAAATAGTCCATGGAAAAAATGATTTGGCCTTGTTGCCGTATTGTGCATGACTCCTCTGTTGCTTTGTATGCCAACACGCCCCCCTTCCTAGCGTCTGTCGCCCCTGACAGACCTTTGTTCTCTCGGGTGGTCGATATAGTATTGGATGACATTGGTGGCCAGTTCATGTTCTCCTATCCTTAAGCCTCTTGCTAGATCAGCTTCCAATGCATCCCAATTTATTGCACCAGGGGCCTCTGGTTGCGGGGTGGTGTAGTACTCAGAGTACATTGCTTGTTCACAAGCAAAAAGATGGAGTAGATGTGTTGGCTTCGGTGTGAAAATCTCCGAGTGATACTCCCAGAAACTTGATCTGAACATTTCTTCGAAGGTCTGTTTGTAACAGGCAGGGAGGTATTTGATGCGTGCATGCCAGGCGTAAGCCACACGAATACTGGGGGTGGTGCTCATGTCATACACCAAGTCATAATTTCCATTGCTAAACCTCGGGAGACGTACCTGTGGTGCGGCTGCATTTCTAAAAGTTTTCAGGACTACCTGCATCATATCTAAGATTTTAAGCATCATTTGCGCTGCTACATCTTGCATGGGCTTCAATCGCGGCATCCAGTGGCGAATTGTTCCCATCATGTATGCTACCGACGGTGGTCCCTGTGGTGGCGCAATGTACGGGTAGTTTAGCCATTCCTTGCATTGCGCATTGTTCTGCACTTTGATATTGAATGCCTTCCAAGACCTGCGGCGTGGAACTGGACCGTAGCATGGATTGTATAGGAGGTGTAAAGGCGCGTTGTTCCATGTGCGTAACATTTCTGGATATGTCTCTAGAAGTTTCTGCCGCCAAGTGGGTTGACGAATTTTGCCTTTTTGCACCTCTAGAGGAAGGTCTTCGGGTTGAAATTGGGTAGCAAAGGTAGGAAGCTGACCCGTGACTCTCTGTATTTCTGCATTATAATCAGCCAAGATAATATAATAAGGCCTGTATTGGAGTTCAGATGAGAGGATAAGGCGTCTCGATGACAGGTTCTTGAAGTAAGCCGATTGTAGCACAGTTTCCTCTATGACCCTCATGGCCTGATTTTGCACTACTGTGCGCTCTTCGTGCGAACTCCCGATTTCCTCCACTTGACGTAGCCATGGAGGCCGTGGTGCCTCGAATGTGTCCTGAGCTTCTTCTGTTTGCTGGCCTCCTGGGAATGGTTGTGGATCGTATTCTTCGTCAAACGTTTGTTCCACAGGAATTTGCACTACTTCTTCGTCAGTGGGAGCCTCTGGAGGGGAAGGTGGTCTCTCATATTGTAGTAGACGTGTTTGCAATTCGGTGACCTGTTTCTGGAGATCTTTTATGGCCTCTGAGTCTGTGAGAAGTGAAGCTACGGAGGGGGTGGTTGGAGAGGATGCTGTTGGTCCTTTTTGGTGTTTCTGCTTCAATTGTCCCAGTTCCTCCGATAGCTGATCATGTGCTTCAAGCAGCATGGCATAGTCTTCCAATATGATCTTGATATTATCGGGGGTCACTGCTTGAAACTTTGATGGGCTGATGGGTGCCCCCGGTGTGCTCTCAATAGCTGCTTCCAGGTTCTCTTGATTTTGTACTTGCAGGCGTCGATTCTCTTCCTGAGCGGTGGCAAGATGGCGTTTGAGTAGAGCCATATTTCGCTGAAGCTTTGAGTTGCGTTCCAGCTGTGTCCGTAGGTGACCTTCTACCACCTGTATCGCTTCCTGATCTGTGTTCTGTAACTGTACCTCCAATATGCCATGAGCTTCTTGGAGAGTTTGGAACGTGGAGGCGAGCATTTTCCTCCTCTAGTGCCGCGAGGTGGTGCTGTAGTGTCTCTGAGTGCTCGTGCAGGCGTTCATTCTGTTGCTGGAGCTGAATGTAATCTGTCCTTAAGTTTGATATACAAGCTAGCATGGTGTCCAATGCATTTCCTATAGATGAGTGGGTGGTGTTTACAGCGGAAGATGCATGGGAAGGGAATTGGGGAAGGGGAAGAGTGAATGATGTGTCTATTGAAGTCGTGTGTGTGAGTGAAATTGGTGGAGGGGGAATGGGAGGAGGTGGAATCGTGGGGGGAGGTGCCGTGGGTGGTGAAATGTCCATACCTTCAGGAGTGGGTGCGAGTGTGGGGTCTGCCATATACATTGGAATGGTAGGTGGTGTGTGTGTGGAAGTGGTGAATAGATGAGAAGTGGGGTGGGGAGCTGAAAAGAAAGGAAATGGTTGAGACCTGGGTTGAAAAGTTCTAGCAAGGAGGTCATGGAGGGATTGTAGAAATGGAGAGATGGAGGTCGGGGGTTGAGGTCGTAGATTTGAGGAGGGCATGAAGGGTTGCGTGGTAGCAGGGAAACCCATGAATGTGGATCTAGGGTCAGGATGACCTATGGCTGAGGGCATGGGGGATGGTTGCCCTAGGGCAGGCTCTATGAGCGGTTCGGTGGATTGTGTAGTGATGGGGGTTGCTTCAAAGATTGGGTTATCAGTGGTAGAGAATAGGGTGGAACTAGAGATGGCAGTACGGAAGATGAAGGTTGGTTCGGTGGGTTGAGTGGTCGAGGTGATTTCCACTGTTTCTGCTCTAGGAGGCGATGGTGGGGGTGTGGGTGGTTGTGGCTCGGTGGACTCCTCATGGGTGACTGGGTGCTCTTGGCTAGCCGTTTCGGTTGCTTGGGAGGTTGTCCTGATAGGTTCAGATGTAATAGTTGGCTCTTCTGCAGTTGTAATGGGAATCTGGATATTCTTACCTGAGCGTGGTCGTGTCTGGAACCTTCGTGGATCATATTGAACTGGAGACCTCCGAATGGCAGTGCGCACTGCTTCCACTACCCCATATGTTTTTGCCATCAATAAGAGACCTTCCCTATACTCTAAGTCAACTCCTGCTTCTTCCAACAACTGAGTCATGAGTACTCTGCTACTCTGTTCGGTGAGTAGTTGTTGCAATCGCACTCTTTCCATAATCTGATACAGCCTTCGGAGTTCTGCTGTATAGGCTGGGGCTTCAGTGGTCTCCTCTTCATACGCTCCTTCTTCTTCTGGGTGTCCTTGTTGTTGACCTTGCTGAGCGTCACTCCAATGTACATGTCGGCCGTCTGTAGATTTTCTTCTTCTTTGTGAAGATGTGCCTTGTTCCTCTGCATCTGAATAAAACTCCACATCAGAGAATTGTGTACTTTGTAAGAATGCTTCGAAGTCCTGGGGGTCCATTCCTTCGGCACTTCCAGTTGCAGCAAATTCAAATTCAAGAGGAGCAGGAGGAGCTGATGGGGTAGCTTGTGTCGTAGTTTCAGATCCCGACCTGGGTATCCTAATGGTAAAGGGAGGTACAGTGGTCTCCCTTCGCGGCGATACCTCAAGAGTAGTCAGAACTTCCCTTGTCTGGACACAAGGGATCGCACCCCTCATGCGCTTGGATTGACGTGTGGACGTCTTGAGCTTCTTAAACATTTGTAATTGTGCCCAAGTTAAGGCACGTTCAATGGGAACATCGTATGCTAGGCACCGGTAAATAATGCGTGTGATTGCACAGCAACCGTTCACTACTAATTTCCTAGAAGACCTTTTATTTGCTTCATACAATTGATCTATAATCCATACCGGTAGCTTAATTGGTAACGCACCTGCTTCCGCTAAGTAGAGGGCGAACCAGATTCTCTTGTGTGGTTGTGTGAAGCGGTCTTGGCCGGGGAAAGCAAAATGTTGCATGCACATACGGAGAGGGATGGACACGTTTGGTGTGAGTGCTGCCATGTCTTTAAGCTTCAATAGTTTCCTATCCTTCATGTTAGTAGGAACGAGAGCATCCTTTTTGGAGGGTACATGTGTGCCGTGCATATTCAAAGCATCGCTCACCAACTCCACAGTAAGTTCAAATCTCTTCAACTCGTTGTTGCCCAGCAAGGAGGGAAGAACAAATGATCCAGGTTTGTCCTTTTCTTCATTCGCTTGTAATGTGGAGACCAAATAGTAGCATCGGAGGAGATCTGGTTTAGGTAGTGGTGCTTCAAAGTATTCTGCTAGCCCGACACGTTGCCATATGATCTGGAGATCCTCGGTGTTCTGTAGGGTCTCGAACTCCTTGGAGAAGAATTGGAATCGAACCCACGATCTGTCATACTCGCACTTAGACTCCCATATATACTTGGCCTCTCCTAATGGACCTGGCATGCCATTGAACCAATGAGAATTGGCATGGACTCTTTCTGTGATCCCTGTGGGTGGATCCGGCACCGGGATTTGCTGAAGGTGTTGCAGCTCCACAGGTCGTTCAGTTGGTGGCACATCCACAGGTAGACTATCCACATCGATTCCTGCAGTAAGTACTCCTACTTGTGAGCTCGGACCTGTCGCTTCTGCCATGTCACTTCTTGCCTTCTGATTCTGTGAGAATATAGGAACATATGTTAATATTGTAAGGGACAAGTTAAAATCATTTTTTTGTCCCCATTACAACAGTATCATGAGGTTCGGGAGAGATTAGTAGGTTAACAAGTGCTCGGTGCTTGTGTGTGTAGTTAGGAATTGGTTGGTCCTCAGAGTTACGTGGAATGATGTGAAGTGAGAGTGCAGCGGTTAGTAGGTGGTCGTGGATTTACAATTGGGGTCCGGGGGTTTGTTACAAGTCTTGGGCTGCCAAATGCAGTGGATGGGTTTTGCTCTTGATTCCGTAGGGACTCTCGAGAGCTTTATAGGTGTGTCAGCTTGAACATGAGGCCTTTTAGGGACCCATTTACAAGTGATTCTGTTCGTGATCATGGGCCTTAGTGTGTTTGTGAGTGTTGAAAACGAGTGGATGCCGGCTGTGCGAGTGAATGGATCGTGCTGTGTAGGGTGTGTTCCTGGTGTAGCTATTTGAGCCCGCAAACAAGCCTTAGGCACCCAAATTTGTCTTGAATGTGAGCTAGCCTTCATCGACTGCTTGGGCACCCAAATAGATTTCACGTTAGCAAAAGAATTTCTGAAAGACTTCTTATTAGTGTCGTGTTGTTGGTTACTAATAAGAGGCTTTGCCCGTGTGGTTGGCTTGAGTGCAATCGGGTGTTCGCCTTTCCGCACCCACACTTGGTTTACTTGCTGAGACATTTTGCTGTGCAGGTACTTTTGATTTCCGGCATAGGTAGTACTCTGCTTCTTCTGCCTTTGATCCACCTTTGGTTGCTGCCTCCTTCTGGCCTTTGGAAAAGAAGGGATTTCCTTTGCATCCCTGACTCCTTTTTTGCGAATATCATTCCTCTGCAACACATAGTTTTGGACAAGAACAACATGGTCATCTTCATGTGTATTCCTGGAAGGACCAGGAGTCTATGCCTTTCCTAGTTCCTTGAGTGCTCCCTTATCTAACTCTACTGTAATTCGACTATGATTGACCCAAACCTGAAGAAGTCCACTTCTTAAGTTTAAGTTGACTGCTTGGTCATAGATCCAATCTTGACCCAAGACAAGAGGTTCAGTGAGATCCTCGTCTTGACACACTAGTATTTTAACTGTTATAGCCTCATCATGAATATAGAGGGGAAGTTCCACCTCGCCCATGCAAGGGGTTTCCACGCCTCCCAATCCTATGAGATACGCTTCCACAGGATTGACAGTTAACTGCAACTCTTGACAGTAAGACAATTTAACAGCACTAGTGGCTGCACCTGAGTCAATCAAGGCTCTTACGGTCCTTGCACTCTTTCCTTGTCCTATATCTAGGGTTATGAAAGGTCGTCGATCAATTATCCTATGCGAGCTTGTTCCTGCAACTTCACACATGGCCATAGGATATCCTTGATCTGCACAGTCATTTGTTCTAGGCTGATCCCTATTTTGCCTCCGTAACTTCATCCTTCTGATGCGTTCTAAAGCTTCTGCTTGAGCTTCTTCTCGAATTCGCTTTTCTTCCTCTTTGCGTTTTTTAGCAGTGTTGAGTCGGCTGAGCATTTCCTCCGTGAGGGTTCCTGATACAACTTGACTCTGCAACCGCTAATATAGTTTGGGAGAATATTGCCCTCTAACGTGGCTAGTTGTACTGCTCCACTCGTGGAGATCCTATTGATGATCATAGGTCCGTAGCCTCTCTTTTCTAGCTTCCTCGCGTGTTGTTTCAGTGTATAGACTAAGACTAGATCTCCTGCTTTCAAGCCTTTATCCTTCACATGGGCATCGAAGTATGCCTTCTGTCTCTTCTTGGCTGCATATATCCCTGCAGCTGCTCTCAGTCTTGTTTCTCCTAATCGTTCAAGGTCAAAGATCCTAGAGGAGAGCTCATGACCTGTCCATTCGTGCTCTTGTGCTACTCTCAATGTAGGAATCAAGAAGTCCAGGGGTAGCACAGCGTTTTGGCCAAATACCATCTGAAAGGGGGTGGCTTGGAGTACCCTTTTGTAAGCAACTCGGTATGCCCAAACAGCATGGTGTAGCTGTTTGTCCCAATCAGAGCGTTTAGTGTTCACTAATTTCGTCAGTACATTGCATAAGATCTTATTAGTGCTCTCAGCTTGTCCATTAGCTTGAGGGTGATAAGGGACAGACTTCTTGTGTATTACCAAGAATTCTTGGAGTAGATTTTCAATCACTTCGTTCAAGAAATGAGTGCCTCTATCACTTACAAGCTCTATAGGTAGCCCATATCTTGTGAATACATTCTCAAACAAGAATTTAGCAGTTGTCTGAGCGTCATTCTTTGTCGTAGCTTTTACCTCTACCCACTTGGTGAGATAATCTGTTGCAACAATGATGTATTCCGCATGAGAACCCTTAGCTGGGGGATTAATAGGACCTACAAAGTCTATTCCCCACTTAGAGAACGCACGTCCACCCATCATAGGTTTCAGTGGCATCTCATCTTTGCGTATAGGATACTGAGTCCTCTGACAGACATCACACCGTTTCACATAGGTATGTGCATCCATGTGAAGGGTAGGCCACCAGAAGCCCGCAAATAGTATTGCCTTGATCACCCGATCCGGTCCAAAGTGTCCTTCTGCTACACCCTGGTGAGCAGTTTCCAAGATCTTAAGATATTCACTCTCATGGACACACAGTCTCAGGTAACCATCTTTACCACGTTTGTATAGATTATCCCCAATAAGTGAGTAATCCTGGGCTTCTTGCTCTAAACTCCTTTTCCTAGCCAGAGTCATGTCTGGAGGGAATGTGTTTGTCCTCAGTAAGGATACTAGAGGTTCACTCCAATCTGGCACAATGGATACTTGATAAAGGGTGGCGTGTTCCACAGGTGGCTTAGTGCAACAGATTGGGCATTCCTTGCACAACTTTTGGACATCAGCTTCCATAGTTGGCCAATGTACTCCGAGTCTCTTTAGGGTCTGTAAAGTTCGTTGCTTTGAATGGTGTTGCTCTAGTGCACCTACATGTGCTAATTGCAACCATTTAGCGTACTCATCCTCTTCTACGCAACAAGCCAAGATCCCTTGATCTGTGTGCTTGTACATACTTCCAGCCATGATGTGGTACTTTTGGGCTTTTACAACCTCTTTATTCCGTGTGTTCACCACTGGATGATTAGGCCCGTATGTCAATACTGGTACCAATGGCTTAGCCCACTACGGCACCACTTCCAAATTAAACAAGTAAGCATCAGGAAAGTCATCTGATACTCCTTGTGGGGCCTCTCCCGATGTGAGCCTAGAAAGATGATCAGCTCTCAAATGAGTCCTACCTTTCCTTACCACAACTTCAAAGTCATATTCCATGAGCAAGAGAAACCATCTCACTAATCTTCCTGTATTGCATGGCTTGTTTACGAGGTATAGCAATGCCTGATGATCAGTAAAAAATTTAAACTTATTTGCAAGCAAATAGTGTCTAAATTTCTTAACTGCATATACCATGCCTAATCCTTCTCGTTCTGTAGTGGTGTAATTCCGTTCAGCCGCATTCAATTGTCTACTGGCATAGGCAATTGGAAGATCCATATTACCTTCACCAGTAGGTTGTGCAAGCACACATCCAATAGCATAATTGGATGCATCCACATGAACATGGAAAGGCTTATTCCAATCTGGCGTGGTCAAGATTGGTGCTGAACATAATCTTCGTTTAAGCTCCTGGAAGGAATTCTCACATTCATCCGTCCACTCAAAGTTTGTCAGAAGTCCGTACATGGGCTTTGCAATGACAGCATACATGTGTATAAATCGTCGGTAATAACCACAATGCCCCATGAAAGCTTGTACTTCCTTGACATTCTTTGGCCTAGGTAGCTCTGCTATAGCTCTCACTTTCTCTTCGTCAGTAGATATGCCATTCTTTGACACTATGTGCCCTAAAATCTTGCCTTGCCTGACCATGAAAGCACATTTTTCGGGGTTTAGGCAGACTTGATATTCTCTACATTTGTCAAAGATTTGTCTGAGCTCAGGGATATGGGTTTGTCTAATGTTGGAATGAGCACAAAGATCATCAACGTAAACTTCTAAGTTTTTCCTTAAGAACTCTTTAAATACATGGCACATCAGCCTCTGGAAGGTAGCTGGTGCATTGGTAAGCCCAAATGGCATTACTCGAAAGGCAAAAATGCCCCATTCTGTGGCAAAGGCTGTCTTATGCTGATCCTCTGGAGCTATGGCTACTTGATTGTAACCCGAAAATCCATCAAGGAAGCTGTACACTTCCTTGCCTGCCACTCTTTCTAAGAGATGTTCTGTGATGGGAAGCGGATAGTTATCTCGAATCGTGGCTGCGTTAACCTTCTTCAAGTTAATGCATACGCGCAGCTTTCCATTCTTCTTGGGCACCACTACGATGGGGGATACCCACTCAGTGTGCTCGATTTCGTAGATAAATCCAGCTTCAACCAGTCTATCTATCTCTTCTTTGATCTTAGCAGCGTAATTATCGTTATAAGTATAGGGCTTTTGCTTAGAGGGTTTGGCATCTGAGGTCATGGGGATGGTGTGTGAGCATATGTCTGGGTCAACACCTTTCAAATCCTTGTAACTCCAAGCGAATACATCTCTGTATTCTCTTAGCAAGGCAATTAATGCATGCTCTTCTTCTTCTGTTAGGTCATGGCCTATGTACGTGCATCTCTCCTCTCCTTCTTCTAGGGCCACTACTATTTTCTTGGTGGTTTCTTTGTTATCATAGGCCTCTCCTACTTGTGCCTCTCGTTTAGGCATTCTTATCATGACTCTCCTGTCGTCTATCTCATACTTCTTAAAATTTTCTGGGACCTCAAACAAAGATTCTTCCTCTTCTGGTGAGACTTCTCTCTTCTTTCGTTTCTTCCCTTCTTCCTTCGGCGTCACATGTGTTGCTAATCTTACATCGTTTGTAAGCTCTCCATGCCTCTGGGGTTGAAATTCTACTTCATCGAAGTATTCTTCATCTGATGCAAATGGTGGGTCCATAATGATTGACTCGAGATCGGAGTCACTTGCATCCTCAAATGCATCAGGGCTAGGTTCGCATTCTTCTAGAACTGCCTCTCCCATGATTGGCTCTATGGAGAAGACTGAAATGTCATAGCCATCCTCATCACAGTGAGGGGTCCATTGTTCTTCATTGATGGCTACGTCCATGGTTGCTAAAATTTCTGCCCAGCCATGGGGTTCGAATTCCTCATCTGGAAAGATTACAGGTGCATAGGCTGGGTCTTGAATGGGTTTATGAGTTTCGTTTGCACCTACCTCTCTGGCTTTCTCTCTCTTCTCTTCTTCTACTGCTACCTTGCACATCCATAAGTGAGAGTCTTCATGCATCCATGAGGATCCAGACCCTATGGAATGCACCGATTCTGTATCATCTTTGGCTCTATGGATGGGATTCCATTGGATAGGAGGGACATCTCTATGAGAATAATCCTTGAGATTGACTTTGGTCGTAACACCCAAGTGTTGCAAATACAAGGAGTTGGTTCCCCAATCCTGTACCACTTGCAACTGTCGCATAAATGGTCTTCCCAAAATCATCTCATAGGCATGATTTTTGCTGAAGTCACATATGGCAAATGTATGCTCAAACTCGACACCACAAGTGGTGAGAGTTATTCCTTCTAGCAATCCTAGGGGTCTCTCTATGTGACCATCGGCCATCTGCAATTTCATTCTCGTTGGCCTGAGTGCTGGCTTGCCCCAACGCTTCCATAGGGAAGTGGTGGCAATTGCAACTCCTGCACCTGAGTCCAAAATTGCCTTGGTGGTGTACTCCTGGTAGGTGATGGGAAGATAGGTGTTCCCTTCTTTGCGTTCACACATATCTCCTATCTTATCCAAGGGAATTTCTGGCACTGTTCTATGGGATCCTACCTGGGAACGAGGTTTGGCTACTTCTGGTACTTGTTTGGCGACATGTTTCCATACTTCAAGTCTAACCTTGAGTAGCTCTTCTAGCTTGAGATTGCACTGCACGTTAGTGTTCTTCACTACCTCTGTGTTCCTAGGTATGACTGAATCTTCGTTTCTTACCATGACTGTAGGTGCTCTCATACAAGTGGACTTTGCTTCCCATGGGCCTGTGAAGTGGGGTAGCTCTTGTATGGAATTAGACTCAAAGTCCAATCTCTCGTGAGACTGAGTACTCTCATGTTCCCCGTAAATAGATGGGATGTCTTGTGGGAATTGGTCGTGTGCATCATCCACAAGTTCAAAGGGAGGGGCGACTTCACTTTCGTTATCCCATTTGTCTTCTTGAATCTCTCGTAGGAAGTCTGGTGCAAACCGATTCATAGAAGAAGAAGTGTCTGGCTCCGTAGAATTAGGCACATAAGCAACCTGGGAAGGAGGGCTTATTCTATCGTTGGCTCTCTCCTCGTTCTCATAGATGGCTGGAGCACAAGCTTCCTGGGGAGGATTACTTATTCTATTACTTTTCGGAACAGGCTCATACGCTCCCTGAGAAGGAATGTAGGCAACCTGTGGAGGTACGTAAGCTTTCGAGGGAGGCTCATCTGCCTTTTGGGGGGAAAGATAAGCTTCTTGAGGAGGCACATGGGCTTCCTGAAGAGGCTGGCTTATCCGTTCTCTTGCCCTTTCCTTTCTTTGAGGGGCAGGTTCCTTTTCTGATTGTGCCATTAGCCTCTCTATTCTTTCTAAGGAGGGGAGGTTGTCTGGTTTAGTGGAATTGGCCACATAAACTTCCGATGGGGGATGGGTCATGTTTTTGCTTGCTTTATCTCGTTCTTGATTTTTTTCTTCCTTGGCAGATTATGCAATTATTCCCTCTAACTTCTCTAGGAGTCCATCCAAGTGTAATTGCGTCTTGGCTGAGCCCGAGTAATTGAAAAGGCGACTGGCTTCAAACATAGTCTGAGCCAATGCGACCATTTTCACGCACAGCTTGGTTCTTTCTATCTCTAGGTCAGCTCTAGGATAGCACTTGTCATGATCCGTGACGTTTGGCCCTTCTTGGATTCTGGCCTGATATGCTTTAAGCATCATGTCTATGTCTTCAGGAGTGGGATCAGCTAATACTGATCCTGTTTGGGGTGGTGGGTGGGTTACGTGGGGTGTCTTAGAGGGTGGAGGGATGGAGGGTGATGGGGATGGTAGCGGTGGGAATGTGTGAGAGTGCGGTTGAGATGTGATCTCTATGATTTTAGCCTTGGTTTCTCGTAGACTTTCCTCAAGTTCACTCATCTTCTTTGCCCGTTGCCTTTTCATGCGTTCGCAGCTATCTCTCCAAGCTCTTGTTCTCTTTTTATTTTGGCTCTCAGTATCGCTAGCGTCTGGGCTCTTTTCCTTGCCTACCCCTTGGTTTTGCTGCACTGCTTGAGCTCTCGTGACTACCTGTACGGGTGCAGTGGAAGTGACACTTCCGCTGGAATCTACCACTAACCCAATAACATTGATAGGCGTGATTTTTGGCATATTATTGGGGTTCTTTGGGCAATCTCGTAAGAGATGCTCTTTTCCACAATCTTGGCAAAAGCCTTGGATTGTCACTGACTGGTTTTGTGTAGGTGGAGGTAAGGGGCAATCACGAATGAGGTGATCTCCTTGGCATCTGTAGCACGGTCCTCTTGGGAATGGAGGTCTTACCTGCCTAGGTTGAGGCCTAGGGTTGGGGTTTGCATACATGACGTTTGTATAATCTGACTCCCAACTAGGTTCATTTGGCTCTTCGTTGTAATAGGACTCACCATGTTCTGGAGACTGCATGTAGTACGCCTGGGGACTATCAACATGTGTAGAATCAAAGCTATGGTCACTCGGGTCACTTTCAGAAAGCAAGGGTGTTACAGGGACTATAGCTCTATTCAGGTTTTCTTCTGCAACAGCATACTTTACCGGAATCACATTAGCTGGGGCAGGGGGTTGTTGAGCTAACACTGGCTGAGGCCTTTGTTGGTTTGGGTAGGGTTGCTGATACGGTTGTTGTGGCCTGCCATATGGTTGTGGGGGGTACGGGTTCTGGTATCTTCCTTGCTGCGGGTATGGCTGAGGGTAGGGTTGCCTAACTGCCTGCTTGTTGTATGGGCAATCTTGTGCGGTATGATTGGTGTACCTTCGTTCTATGGTGCAATATTGGCTATTTGGATTGACCTGGGGTTGAGCCATAATGGGACACATGTTTGCCATATGGTCACCACCGCATGTATAGCACCTCTTTGCTGGGGTAAACCTCGGAATTTGTTTGCTAGAGACACCTAGTTTTTGGGCCACTTTCTCTGCGAGATCCTCAATTGATGTGGATTGCGTGGAAGAGTGACTAGATGCACTATCTGAATCTTTGTAGATTTTGGAAAGCTCTAGTTCTTCCCCTAGGTTATCTTCAATGTCAATGCACATGCGTACACACTCTTCTATAGTCCTAGGGTCCTTCAGATACACATAGGATCTCAATTTTGTACTCAGCAATCCATCAAGGAATAAGGCTACTTGTTTGGCAGGTGTGGGTAGCTCCGAAACAGGGCACCTTTCAAGATATTGTCTAAATCTTCTTCCTGCCAATCTTACAGTCTCTTGGGGAGTCTGTTTGAAGCTGTGAATCAATGAGGAGGTATTGTGTCTTATGCCACTCTTAGAGAACTCTACAATGAAAGCCTCTAGGAGTTGGTCTATACACCTGAATTGTCGCTCATCCAATGGTTGAAACCATGTAAGTGCTGTGTTCCTAAGGGTTAGACCGAAGGCATTGTACTGCGTGAATAGATCCTCCACTCGTTCAGCTCTCAAGACTTGCCTAAACTCAGCCACATGATCGTATGGATCTCCAGTGCCATCGAAGTAGTTCTTCATGGACTTGACTAGCTGAGTCGGTCTCAAGGTTCTTGTGTGCTCTCTAGGTCGTGGTAGAGGGAACTCATCCACATTTCTTTGATTCCTGTGAGCTCTAAGTATCTCAGGTTCTACTCTATTTGTTTCCGTCCTCGTTCTCTCTCTGCCCACTGGGTTGGCAAAGCTTACTTCTGGTCTATCTCTACTTCTATCTCTTTGAGTTCCATGAGCTTGGGATGTTCCAGCTCCAGGGTGACCATAGGATACATTCGATCTTGGTTGGGGGAAAACAAATTCACCTTTCCAAGTGTAAGCATGTCTATCATTTTGTGTCACCACAAAGATCCTCTCCGAAGTGTGATCTAAGTAGGTCACTCTGCCTGGGCTATCAGGATCCTTAAACTCATAGATCATGATAGTTCCTATATCAGTTGGTTGATCAGGTTTATACCTCCAAAAGGCTTCGTCAGTTTCTCGATTGAGAAGCAAATCTATGCACTTGTTGTCTTGGGGAACCCAATCAGGTGTGATAATCCTAGTGAGAACAGATTTGCCTCGGGGTGTTCTAGGTTCTACTCCCATGTTTCCTTGTTCCAGGTCACCTAAGTCTGCTTCTGGGATCACATTTCCAAATTCGTCCGTCCTATCTGGGTGACTGGTGACTACGTATATGGTTCCTTCTTTGTCCAGGTATGCACCGTTTTCAAACTTGACAGCTGGGTGCTCTAGTCCTATGGATTGGTCTGGGTTTTTAATCTGGACCACGGATCTTCCTAGGCCGTCCTCATAGATGGTGGCACCTAATCGGTTGGTCCTAAGGTATTCCAACTGTGTTTTGTATGGGCCTTCTACCCTGTACAAGTAAGGCACTCCTGAACTTCCCGTAGGCCTGTCCATGCCTTGAGACATCTCTGACTCACTGGTCTCAGAGCTAGGGTAGTACGAGTGGTGGCTCAACTGCTGGGCCCAAGACCTAGCAGTGTGGTTAACACTAGCCTCTGAAGATCTAAGGCTTTGTCTCTCCCTTACTAGATGTCGTCCTGATCTAAGGTTCATATGCCTATCTAAGTAGCCCAATTCTTTGCCCAGAGTACAACCTCGTTGCTGGTTACTTTAGATTAGTCGCTTAGTTCTTTTTAGTTATTTTATCGTGTTTAAGGTCTTGTCTGATATCACGTCGTCAGGAATATTTGAATGTTGTTTCTCACTTACAGTTGATCGTTCCGCGTTAAGTTCTTTCCCTTTAAAATTCTCGACAGTACAAGGATTATGCCCTTAGCTTGAGCTTGAAAGTTTAGGTATGCTTCAACTTGATAGTTGCCTATCGTCGCCCTGACTTACTCCTACTTCTAATCGTTCTTAGCCTAACCTAGGAATTGACGAAGAGGAGTTGAGAGTATTCCGACCTTTCTTGCCGAACCTTGCTCTTTAGTGCTCGAGAAGTTGATTCTCAAGCTTGCGCAAAACCCTTGCTTGGACGCTCTCAATTGCTTCTCAATACACCTGCATAAGTCCCAAGGTTAGCTCCAAGTTGACCTTTCAATTGACAGACAATTTATTTCAGACACTTTTTTAATGACCCTTGTTCCCCCTTTTGTATTGCTAGAAATTTCCTCTAGAGCTCCCTTGGTGTTCCTACCCCCCAGTGTGTCAACTTCCAAATATCCTATCTGAAAATCAACGCATTATTCTTATAAAAAATAGTTGAGGGCGTGTAGTATATGCCACGAGCTTTCCGACAAGCCCTAGAGCTCAAAAAATGGATTTCGTATGAAAAAGTTATGATCGTTCAGGGTTTAGGGGGTTAACTAGACAAACAGAACCTTTCAGGGGTTTTAATGCGTTTTTCTAAGGCCTTTGTAAGTGTATGAGTATTTGAGAGTGCAAATATGCCCAAAATTTAGCCTAATTTTCCAAAAATTTACCCCTTAATTTTTGCCGAAAATGTCTGTCTGTCGCGATAGACGGTGTCTGTCGCGATAGACGCTGTCTATCGTGGAATTTTGGTCTGTCGCGATAGACGGTGTCTGTCGCGATAGACGCTGTCTATCGTGGAATTTTGGTCTGTCGCGACAGACGGTGTCTGTCGCGATAGACGGTGCCTGTCGCGATAGACGGGGTCTATCGTGGATTTCTGTCTGTCACGATAGACGTTGTCTGTCGTGGAATTTTGGTCTGTCGCGATAGACGGTGTCTGTCGCGATAGACGGTGTCTGTCGTCTGTCGTGATTTGGTCTGTCGCGATAGACGGTGTCTGTCGCGATAGACGGTGTCTGTCGCGATAGACGGTGTCTGTCGCGATAGACGGTGTCTGTCGTGATAGACGGTGTCTGTCGCGATAGACGGGGTCTATCGTGGATTTCTGTCTGTCGCGATAGACGCTGTCTGTCGTGGAATTTTGGTCTGTCGCGATAGACGGTGTCTGTCGCGATAGACGGGGTCTATCGTGGATTTCTGTCTGTCGCGATAGACGGTGTCTGTCGCGATAGACGCTGTCTCTCGTGGAATTTTGGTCTGTCGCGATAGACGCTGTCTGTCGTGGGTCTCTATCTGTCGCGATAGATGGTGTCTGTCGCGATAGACGGTGTCTGTCGCGATAGATTGAAAAAACGCAAATTTTTGAGAAACTTCTAGTGATTTAGAGTGCCCTAATGGTGTAGGTTACCGTGACAAACATGCATTCACAAAATTTTAAGTTTTTCTGTCTGTCGCGACAGACAGAGGTCGTCGTCCCGGGACCTGTGCAGAGTCTGTCGTACCTGCGCACACTGCTGGAGGAGGTGGTACAGCAAGTTCCTGCAACAAAAGCTCAAAAACACACCAAAAACAGATAGCATGCAAGCTCTCTCTCGCTCTCTCTCACAATGAAATGAGGGAAATGAGGTGGGGGGTGTAATATGACCAAAAAACTGAATTTTTTTGTGGAGATGGGGATGGAGGTGGGAGATGGTGGAGATGATGATGATGATGGTGATGCGAAAGTAAGGAAAAAATGAAGAAAAATTAAGAGAAAGAAGGATATTACCTATAACTCCAATGTCTCAACTCGACGGCTTACCATCACACGCTCGTCCTCGAAGCTCTCTCCCCGGCAACGGCGCCAAATTTGGTGTCACTCTAGCACAATGGTGAGTACCAACGTGAGAAGATTCACCTCATAATTGTCAATCCGTGGAGACGTGAGGACTAGTATGAAGACTATGAGCAAGTGAAGGCACAAGTGCGTGAGTGAGAAGCACACAAGCATGCACACACATACACACACACGCGCACACAAGGCAAGAACAAGGAGAGGAACAATGGAGTTCTTTGCATTAATCAAAAGGTCTCTTACATAAGCTCAATTCACAAACAATCTAACCCCAAAAATGAGCTCTCTAGCTCTTTTTATAGTTTTCTAACTAGCTTTGGTCCTGTCCAGACGTAGTGTCCGGCCTAGTTAAAAATTAGGTTCTAGAGTCGATTTGATGGCTCAAACAGAGTCTAAAAATTATGAAAATTGATATGTCGCTAGTTCTAATACTCCTCAAGCTCGAGGACTCCTCGGCTTGCATAAAATGGAGTCTATTCTACCAAAAACGAGATTTACAATGTTTGTATAGTGATTAAAATCACTTGAGTCGTAAATAGTCCATGGAAAAAATGATTTGGCCTTGTTGCCGTATTGTGCATGACTCCTCTGTTGCTTTGTATGCCAACATCACCTAAGAGTAGATCATCTCTCAAGGCTCACATCAGAAGAAGCCCCACAAGGAGTGTCAGATGACTTACCTGATGCTTACTTGTTTAACTTGGAAGTTGTACCACAGTGGGCTAAGCCATTAGTGCCAGTATTAACCTACGGGCCTAACCACTCAGTAATGGCCACACAGGATAGAGAGGTAATAAAAGCCCAAAAGTATCACATCATGGCAGGAAGTATGTACAAGCACACAGATCAAGGGATCTTGGTTTGTTGTGTAGAAGAGGATGAGTACGCTAAGGGGTTGCAATTAGCACATGTAGGTGCATTAGAGCAACATTACTCAAAACAACGAACCCTACAGACCCTGAGGACACTAGGAGTGCATTGGCCGACTATGGAAGCTGATGTCCAGAAGTTGTGCAAGGAATGCCCAATCTGCTGCACTAAACCACCTATGGAACATGCCACTCTTTATCAAGTGTCCATAGTGCTAGATTGGAGTGAACCCCTAGTATCCTTCGTAAGGACGAAAACATTCCCTCCAGACATGACTATGACGGGGCAAAGAAGTCTAGAACAAGAAGCCCTAGATTACTCACTCATTGGTGATAATCTATACAAGCGTGGAAAAGACGGTTACCTAAGACTATGTGTCCATGAGAGTGAATATTTAAAGATCTTGGAAACTGCTCACCAGGGTGTAGCAGGAGGACACTTTGGTCCAGATAGGGTGATCAAAGCAATTCTATTTGCAGGATTTTGGTGGCCCACCCTTCACATGGATGCACATACCTATGTGAAGAGGTGTGAGATTTGTCAGCGAATCCAGTATCCTATACGCAAAGATGAGATGCCATTAAAGCCCATGATGGGCGGATGTGCATTCTCTAAGTGGGGATTAGACTTTGTAGGTCCTATTAATCCCCCAGCTAAGGGTTCCCATGCTGAGTATATCATTGTGGCCACGGATTATCTAACCAAGTGGGTAGAAGTGAAAGCCACAGCGAAGAATGATGCCCAAACGACTGCTAAATTCTTATTTGAGAATGTGTTCACTCGATACGCGCTACCCATAGAGCTAGTAAGTGATAGAGGGACTCACTTCTTGAATGAAGTCATTGAAAATCTTCTTCAAGAGTTCTTGGTGATACATAAGAAGTCTGCCCCCTATCACCCACAAGCTAATGGACAAGCCGAAAGCACCAATAAGATTCTATGCAATGTGCTAACCAAATTAATGAATAACAAATGCTCGGATTGGGACAAACAGCTACACCATGCTGTTTGGGCATACAGAGTTGCCTATAAAACGGTACTCCAATCCACACCCTTTTAGATGGTGTTCGGCCAAAATGCAGTGCTACCACTAGACTTTTTGATACCTACGTTGAAAGTAGCACAAGAGCATGACTGGACAGGCCACGAGTTGTCCTCTAGAGTCTTCGATCTTGAACGATTAGGTGAAACACGATTGAGGGCTGCAGCAGGAATTTATGCAGCCAAGAAGAGGCAAAAGGCATATTTCGATGCACACGTCAAGGATAAGGGCTTGAAAGCAGGAGACCTAGTCCTAGTCTACACCTTGAAGCAACATGCACAGAAGTTAGAGAAGAGAGGTTACGGGCCAATGATTATCAATAGAATCTCCACAAGCGGCGCAGTTCAACTAGCCACTCTAGAGGGTGATATTCTACCAAGTTACATCAGTGGATGCAAAGTCAAGTTATATCAAGAACCCCTCACTGAAGAGATGCTAAATCGACTCAACACTGCCAAGAAACGTAAAGAAGAAGAGAAACGAATTAGAGAAGAAGCACAGGCAGAAGCTTTAGAACGCATCCGACGAATGAAATTGAGGAGACAAGACAGAGACCCGCCTATGCCTGACACTCAAGAATCTATAGGCCATCCTATGGCCATGTGCGAGGCTTCAGGTAGGCATTCCCATAGAATAATCGACCGACGGCCTTTTGTAACCCTAGGAGTAGGACAAGTAAAGGGTGCAAAGACTGTAAGAGCTTTGATTAACTCAGGTGCATCCACTAGTGCTGTCAAGTTGTCTTACTGTCAAGAATTGAAATTAACTGTCAATCCTATAGAAGCATATCTCATAGGATTGGGAGGTGTGGAAAACCCTTGCATGGGCGAAGTGGATCTTCCCATCTCCATTCAAGATGAAGTGATGACAGTCAAAGTACTAGTGTGTCAAGATGAGGACCTCACTGAGCCTCTTGTCTTGGGTCAGGACTGGATCTATGATCATGCAGCCAACCTCAACCTAAGAAGTGGACTTCTTCAGGTATGGGTAGATCATAGCCGAATTACAGTTGAATTGGAAAATGAGGCACTCAAGGAACTAGGCAAGGCACAAACTCCTGGTCCTTCCAGGGGCGCACATGAAGTTGACAATGCTATTTTTGTCCAAAACTGTATGATGCAGAAAGAGGCTTGTCTCGACAACAGAGCCAGGGAGAGGACGGAACTCCCTTCTTTTCCAAAGACCAGAAGGTTGCAACAACCAACGGCAGATCAAGTACAGAAGAAGCAGAACACTACCTATACTGGATGCCAAAAAAAGGAGAAAAGTAGATTATTTCAGCCATGGAAACAAGTATGGAGGCAAAAAGGCAAATACCCTGTTCAGACCAGGCCAACCCCACGGCCAAGACCTCTTATTAGTAGTCAACAACACGACGCTAATAAGAAGTCCTTCATTAATTCTTCTGCGAAAGTGAAGTCTATTTGGGTACCCAAGAAGTCAATGAAGGCCAGCCCACAATCACAACAAATCTGGGTGCCTAAGGCTTGCTTGCGAGCTCAAATAGCTACACCAAGGCCACAACCGGTACAACATGTTTCACTCACTCGAACATATGAGGCCCAGTCTTACACATCACGCACGGACACATATTCTTCCATGAGCACAAGTAGAATCACTTGTAAATGGGTCCCTAAAAAGCCTCATCTTCAAGTAGATACCCCTATCAAACTCTTCAGAGTCTCCACAAAATCAAGATCAAAGCCCATCCACTGCATTTGGCAACCTAAAACTTGTAATAAACCCCCGGACCCCAGTTGTAAATCCATGCCCACCTACTAACTATTGGAGACCTCTTAATCTCCAAAGGTTTGATCTATACTGATTTAAGAACACTTCTATATCGGTTACAAACCAAACTTTGCACAAATATTGTTCTTCTTTACCAAAACTTTCATCAACACTTCTCTGAGTGAAAAAGTGTTTACTTCAGAAAGTCTGCTTCAAAAATCAACTTCATTACCTGCACATAACTTCAAATTTCTTCAAATAAATGATGCACAAGTATTCGCAATACCTTTGCGCAATCATACCAATCATTAGTTCTCAAAACTAATCAACAAAAGTTTAATTTGATCCTTAAGATCAAAGATATGTCATAACTGTCTTCCAGAGGTAGCGCCTTCGACATGGTCAACTTCTTAAGTTGATTTCTCACAGTACAAGTCCCATTTTGCTAAATGCTTCTAGCCATAGCTTCCTTATCTCCTAACTTAGATTTTAAGTGCTCACTCATCAAAAACTTTACAGTATACACTGAGATCTAAGCAAAATATTGAGACGGAAAAGTGCGCTACTCTCAGACTTCAGTTTTCACTTCTACATACAAATGTTCCTATTGATCATTCTCACAGTAGGAGAGGAATTAGATTATGAAACTCTAAACATAGCCTCATTAGCTTCTCAATTAGATGTGTACAAAAGGAATCTTGATCCACATGATCAGATAGAGAGCACTCAGAGAAAAACCCGTCGCTATTTTCTGGGAAAAAACTCTCTACACATCTCTAAGACATTTGTCATCTACAAATGACTCTCACTCACATTTCTTATCATCATTAACTTATATATACATGATTTTAGACTTATCCCGCGTCTATAATATTACTCCTTATCATCCTAAGGATTTAGCTCTACTCAGATTACAAGGATTTCCACTTATATGTACATATGTATACAAGCTATCATTCTGAAATCTCCTTCACTTTCTCAAGTGTCTTCTTTCACTTCATTCTGACCATAAGCCTTCTTCGAGATCTTTATAATCACTAATTTGTGATTGGTTTGTTCCAACAGCTCCCCCTCAATCACTAATTGTGATTATTCCATTCTTCTTCACTCCTGCCATCTCTTTGAATCTCTGTAGCTTAGGTCCATCCAAGCTCTTTGTCATCATATCTGCCACTTGTTCTTTTGTTGGAGTATACATCACTTCAATCTCTTTATCAAGTACCTTTTCCCTCAAAAAATGATATTGAATCTCTATATGCTTAGTCTTGGCATGAAAAACAGGGTCAGCTGCCAAATACAAAGAACTCATATTATCTCCAAAAATAATTGGAGTACTCTGATCAGTTGCAAAACTCTTCATCAAGGTCTTCAACCATATCACTTCTTTTGCAGCTTCTACCATTCCTTTATACTCATCTTCTGTGGATGATAAAGCAACTGTATGTTGCTTCTTTGAACACCAAGAGACTAATTTATCTCCAATATAACAGAGATACCCATGAGTAGACCTTCTATCATCTGAGTCACCTGCCCAATCTGCATCACTAAACACTTTGATTCTTGTGTCAGAAGTAAACCCATAATACAAACCTTCACTTAGGGTTCCTTTGATATATCTGAGTACCCTTTGAGCTGCAATCCAATGAGCCTTCTTTGGACAATGCATAAATTGTGATAACACACCTACTGCATATGATAAATCTAGTCTTGTCAAGGTAGCATAGATTAAACTACCTACCAAACTCTGATATTTCTTCATATCATTGAATTCTTCACCTCCATACCTGCTCAATTTATGATTTACCTCCAATGGTGTAGCTGAAGTCTTGCAATCTTCCATATTAAACTTGACTAGAAGATTCTTCAAATACCTCTCTTGTGAAACATATACTCCATGTTGAGTATACACAATCTGCATTCCTAGGAAATAAGATAAGTTTCCCAAATCACTTATCTTAAACTCCTTCTCTATTTGCCTTTTAAGTTCATTGATTCCTTGAGCATCTGTTCCTGTGACAATAATATCATCAACATAAATGCACATGTAAATGTATCCATTTTCACTTGCCTTCACTAGCAAGCTACTATCTGCCTTTGATGCTTGAAATCCACATTCATTCAAGAACTTGACAAGTCTATAATTCCAAGCTCTTGGGGCCTGCTTCAACCCATACAAAGCTCTCTTGAGCTTACACACATAGTCTGATCTAATTGAATTCATAAAACCTTCTGGTTGCTCCATGTATACTTCATCTGCAATGTATCCATTTAGAAATGCATTTTTCACATCTAATTGTGATAACTTCCATCCTTTACAAGCAGCAATAGCAATCAATGTTCTAATTGTAGACATCTTAGCAACAGGACTAAAGGTTTCATCATAATCTACCCCATAAGTTTGGGCATAACCTTTGACCACAAGTCTAGCCTTGTATCTAGACACCTTACCATCTGCAAACCTTTTTGTTTTATATACCCACTTACATCCAATGACTTTCTGATTCTTTGGTCTTGGTACTAATTCCCAAGTTTCATTTTCAAGTAGAGCATCATACTCTTCCTGCATTGCCTTCTCCCAATTCTGTTTACCTTTGGCTTCTTCATAAGTGATTGGATCTTCTTCTGTCTTCACAATATAAGCATAATCTTTTGTTGTTAGAAAAGATGTATCATAACTATACCTTATAGGCTCTTTCCTTTCCCTTGAAGATCTTCTGATTTCTGCACTTCTTGAAGTTTCAGCCTCATTTGATTCTGGATCAAATCTTGGTCCATCTTCTACATGATCCTGTAATCTACTTTTAGAGTCAACATCATCAATACTTTCTTCATACATTTTTACTTTTGCCTTTCCTTTTCTTTGTGTCTCTTCAACACCTGCATAATCATTTGTTGATCCTGTATACCATGTATTTTGCTCATCAAATGTCACATCTTTGGTAACAAGGAATTGCTTTGTGGATGGACTCCACAACCTGTAACCCATCTGTCTATCATCATATCCAATAAACACATACTTCTCTGCTTTTGGTTCTAGCTTATGTCTTAATTGTGAAGGAACATAAGCATATGCTACACATCCAAATACCTTACAATGATCAAGAGTAGGTTTCTTACCCCACCATGCTTCATAAGGGGTTCCTCCATCCAAAGCTTTACAAGGTAACCTATTCACAAGGTATGTTGCAGTATTAATGGCTTCTGCCGATAAGTAATTTGGACAATTCTTTTCCTTCATCATTGCTCTTGCAAATTCTACAAGAGTCCTATTTCTCCTTTCTGCTACTCCATTCTATTGAGGAGAGTACCTGCAAGTTACTTCTCTTTTTATACCTGCATTCCACAAATAATCATCAAACTCTTTAGAGAAATACTCTCCCCCTCCATCTGACCTTAACCTCTTAAGCTTTTGCCCTGTGATCCTTTCTGCATAGGCATGATAATGTTTGAATGTCTTGAAAACTTCTGATTTATCCTTGATTACATATAAAGTAATCCATCTGGTTGCATCATCAACAAACAACACATAATATCTGGATCCATTTATGCTATAGTCCCTTGAGGGACCCCATACATCTGTATGAACCAATTCAAGCATATTTGAATGCTTGTACCCTGATTTGTTGTAAGAACCTTTATGTGCTTTACCTAATTGACAAGCTTCACACTTGTACACCATATGTTGCCGTTCAACATTTGGCAATCCAAGCACCACCTGATTCTTTGACATTTCCTTTATAGCTCTCTCATTGAAATGACCTAGCCTTTTATGCCATAGGTCTAATTCAGACACCTTTTGACTTCCATAAGTAAATAATGCATGTCCCACATTACCTTGGACTTTGAGAGTGAACAATCTTCCTTCCTTTTTCCCTGCAATTATGTTTCTATATCCCTGATTTGGATCTTGCACATAAACACCATCATTTGTGAATCTTACCTCATATCCTTTCTCCACAATTTGCCCTACACTTATCAAATTTTTAGGAATAGTAGGAACATAAAGTACCTTGCTCAAAAGTGTACTTCCACTCTCTGTCTTCACTGATCCAATGCTCTCCACTTTATGTTTGGTATTATCACCTGTTTGAACTGTATGTCCATTCACCTTTGCTTCCATATCAGTCATCAAGGATAGATTCCCACTCAGATGGTTACTACATCCTGAGTCAATATAAAACACTCTTTGATCTTCTCCCACTGATTCATGAGTTGCATTCAAGATAAGAGTCATATCATCCTTCTGATCTGATGCATAATTATAATAATTGTTGTTGTAGGACTGAGATTGAAAGTTTCTTCCACCTCCTCTAGCATATGATGTCCTACCACCTCTTCCTCTGAAGTTGCCTCTTTGATTTCTGCCTCCTCTACCTCTTTGATTAAAATTCTGATTATTGCTTCCACCATTTTGATTGTTATACCAACAATCATTTGCCAAATGATTGGTTCTGCCACAAATCCAACAAGCTTTAGCATTATCTTTGTTCTTACCTCCTCTTCCTTTACCTCTGAAATTCATCTTTCCTTTTGTGAAGTTAGCTTGACTTGAAGTCCCTTCATCATCAGTCGATTGCTTTCCCTTGCCATTCTTTTTCTTGTCCTTGGAGTACATAGCTTGACTTGCACTTCTATCATTGTCTCCTTTAATGTCCTGCTCAAAAGTTAGCATGTGTCCTAGCAATTGATTAAGATCAGGAGTAAAGTGATCAAGTGACAACTCTATGGACAATATGAAAGGCTTCCACTTCTCATCTCCTCTCAGACCTGTAAGTATTTGTCTTACCAACTTATCCTCTTCAATGTCTTCATCCACTGCTCCCAAGCTATCTGCAATATCCTTCATCCTTGCCACATAATCAGAAATTGATTGTGAGCTCTTCTTCTTGAAGGTTGTGAACTCAGCCCATAGTGAGGACTTCCTTGACTTGGTTGTATTTTGGAAATGCTCTTCCAAAGCATTCCAAACATCTGCTGCACTTTCCAACCCTCTAATGTGAGGTAGAAGATAATCATTTACAGCCATGTAAATGATACTCCTTGCTTGAGCATCCTTTCTCATCCAAGTCTTCAAAACTGCAAGTTCTTCCCTAGTTGGAATACTAGGATCTGCAAATTCAGGCTTTTCTTCATCTCCTGTAATGAATGCCATCAAATCTTTACTCATGAGGTGTGCCTCCATCCTCATGGACCAAGCTGGATAGTTCTCCCTATCTAGCTTATCAATCTGCAAGCTTTCACCCATCCTTGACCTTCTGTATCTGCAATTACTATGGTTTATAAGGATAAAGTGTACCTTTGATATGAAGCTTTGATCCTTCCTGATTTTCTTCGAACTCGTGCTTTAAACTTCTGCAGGTTATTTTTAATAATTTGTCCTTATCCTCCTTTGATTAGGAAGAACTCCAATATCTGCACCAATCGGAACTTCAATTGTCTTTTCTTCTCTTGTATTGCACCTCCACACACAATTCCAAACTCTCCAAGAGGCTCATAGCATATTGGAGGTACAGTTACAGAACACAGATCAGGAACCAATACAAGTGGTAGAAGGTCATCTACGGACACAGCTGGAACGCAATTCAAAGCTTCAGCGAAATATGGCCCTACTCAAGCGACATCTTGCTGCCGCTCATGAAGAGAATCGACGCTTGCAATTACAAAATCAAGAAAACCTAGAAGCAGCTATCGACAGCACACCTGGGGCACCCATCAGCCCATCAAAGTTTCAAGCAGTGACCCTCGACAATATTAAGATCATATTGGAAGACTATGCCATGCTGCTTGAAGCACATGACCAGCTATCAGAAGAACTGGGTCAACTGAAGCAGAAACACCAAAAAGAAACAACAGCAGCCTCTCAAGCCACCTCCTCCGCGGCTTCACTTCTCACAGACTCAGAGGCCTTAAAAGATCTCCAAAAACAGGTCACCGAATTGCAAGCACGTCTACTACAATATGAGAGACCACCTTCCCCTCCAGAGGCTCCCACCAACGAAGAAGTAGTACAAATTCTTGTGGAACAAACATTTGAAGAAGAATACGACCCACAACCCTTCCCAGGAGGCCAACAAACGGAAGAAGCTCAGGACACATTCGAAGCACCACGGCCTCCATGGCTACGTCAAGTGGAGGAAATCGAGAGTTCTCACGAAAAGCGCACAGTAGTGCAAAATCAAGCCATGAGGGTCATAGAGGAAACTGTGCTACAATCTGCTTACTTCAAGAACCTGTCATCGAGATGCCTTATCCTCTCATCTGAACTCCAATACAGGCCTTATTATATTATGCTGGCTGATTATAATGCAGAAATACAGAGAGTCACGGGTAAGATTCCTACCTTTGCTACCCAATTTCAACCCGAAGACCTTCCCCCAAAGGTGCAAAAAGGCAAAATTCGTCAACCCACCTGGCGGCAGAAACTTCTAGAGACATATCCAAAAATGCTACGCACATGGAACAACGCACCTTTACATCTCCTATACAATCCATGCTACGGTCCAGTCCCACGCCGCAGGTCTTGGAAGGCATTCAATATCAAAGTGCAGAACAACGCGCAATGCAAGGAATGGCTAAACTACCCGTACATTGTGCCACCATAGGGACCACCGTCGGTAGCATACATGATGGGAACAGTTCGACATTGGATGCCGCGATTGAAGCCCATGCCAGATGTGGCAGCTCAAATGATGCTTAAGATTTTAGATATGATGCAGGTAGTCCTGAAAACCTTTAAAAATGCAGCCGCACCACAGGTACGTCTACCGGGGTTTACCAATGGAAATTATGATTTGGTGTATGACATGAGCACCACCCCCAGTATTCGTGTGGCTTACGCCTGGCATGCACGCATCAAATACCTCCCTGCATGTTACAAACAGACCTTCGAAGAAATGTTCAGATCAGGTTTCTGGGAGTATCACTCAGAGGTCTTCGCACCAAAGCCAACACACCTGCTCCATCTCTTTGCTTGTGAACAAGCAATGTACTCTGATTAGTACACCACACCGCAACCAGAGGTCCCTGGCGCAATCAATTGGGATGCACTGGAAGCTGATCTAGCAAGAGGCTTAAGGATAGGAGAACACGGACTTGCCACCAATGTCATCCAATACTATATCGACCACCCGATAGAACAGAGGTCTGTCAGGGGCGACAGACGCTAGGAAGGGGGGAGTGTTGGCATACAAGTCAGATGAAGAGCATATTAGCACAACGGAGCAGTCATGTACAATACGGCAACAAGGCCCAATCATTTTTTCCATAGACCATTTACAACTCAAGTGATTTTAATCACTACACAAACATTGTAAATTCCGTTTTTGGTAGAATAGACTCCATTTTGTGCAAGCCGAGGAGTCCTCGAGCTTGAGGAGTATTAGCTACATATCAATTTTCATAATTTTTAGACTCCGTTTGAGCCCTCAAATAGGCTCTAGAACCTAATCTTTAACTAGGTCGGACACTAGGTCTGGACAAGACCAAAGCTAGTTAGAAAACTATAAAAAGAGCTAGAGAGCTCATTTTTGGGGTTAGATTGTTTGTGAATTGAGCTTATGTAAGAGACTTTTTGACTAATGCAAAGAACTCCATTGTTCCTCTCCTTGTTCTTGCCTCATGTGCGCGTGTGTGTGTATGTGTGTGCATGCTTGTGTGCTTCTCACTCACACACTTGTGCCTTCACTTGCTCATAGTCTTCATACTAGTCCTCACATCTCCAGGGATTGACAATTATGAGGTGAATCTTCTCACGTTGGTACTCACCATTGTGCTAGAGTGACACCTTCTTATCTACATATAGAGCACTAGTTGAATTACCATGATAGGATTTACCTTCCTTTATGCTATTGTGTGCCTCTTGATTGAAGAGTTGTCCAAGAAAGATGTTGAATTCTAGAGTTTTGACATCCATGATGAGATCATAAGCCATGGTGAAGGATTGCCATTGCTTTTCGCTTTGAATCCCATTGAGAATTTGCCTCCCGATAGCCTCTTCTTCAATCAACTCTCCAACGGATGCTAATTGATCTAAAACCTCCTTGATCTTGGTAAAAAACTCTGTAATGGTTTGTTTAGGTGTCTTCTTCATTTGGTTGAACTCGTTCCAAAGGTGATTCTTTCTTGATTTGGTACTAGTAGAAAAGAAAGTCTCTAGGGCATCCCAAGTCTCTTGAGACGTCTTGCATCCTATAATATGTGGTAATAGAAAATTAGATAGAGAGTTTAGTATGTATGACCTTGCTTGAGCATCCCTTGTGCACCAAAGTGTGAGCTTATCTGTCTCCTCTTTTGTAGGTCCTCTGTTGGATCTTGGAGTAGGCATAGCTTCATCACCTACTACAATTCCATAAAGATTTCTACCTTGCAAATAGGACTCCATTCTCATTTGCCAATCCGCATATTTTTTTCAATCAAGATTTTCAATAATTGAGGGAAAGCTGTCACCCATCTCGATCTAGCTTTGATACCACTAAAAAAACTTGGAGAAGCTTCTATGAGGTAGAAAAGTGAGTTGCAAAGCGACAAAGTTTGGTCTAGCCAAACGGCACAAGACTAGCCCTTGAGCTTATGGAGACTCAAATAGACCTTATAGGAATGCGATAAGTGCAATAAAATGAACTATCTACTTTGGAGCATCAAGGAGAAAGAGTCGATACAAAAGAGATAGGTTTGTGCATCGACTAGCTCAAAAAGCTTACTATCTTTGGATGAGACAATGAACTTCAAATGTTCATAGCGACGAGCATGATTCCAATTAGAAAAAATCCTTTTATGGTAGTGATACACATAGGGCAGAGTGTATACAATGCAGAAGAGTACAAGAAATAAGCAAAATATGCTTTTGGAATGAATTAGACACTCAACAATGGTACCTCTTATTTTTTAGGAATATGCAGATATTGACACCAAGACAAGAAAACTAAGATTTCTCCCAAACTACTAAACCAAATGCTTTGAAACTTTACATAGCTAATAAATTTCTAATGCGTCCTCTCTCATCCAATTTGGACCTCTATAGAGAGAGCAACAACCTCTACAAGCTTACTGTCGTTGAAAAAGATGATGCAAAATAATGAAGGAGCAAGACAAAGATGGCCACAATTGTATGCATATTGCTTCCATGTAATGTACAAGTGATTTGAAGTCTTTATATAGACTTGTCAAGTTATCCACGACGTCTACAAGTGGATTTTGAATTCAAGTGGATTTTGCAACTCAACCACCACAGATTCATGGAATTTGGGCTCTCTTTTTATCCTTTTACATATGTAAAGCTCTAGGCTTTTACAATGGCAAAAGATCCAAGATAAATTTTTTTGAAAAATACAATAAATGAACATGAGTAAAAAAAACTCTTTAACGGATATTCTTTCAACGTAATCCAAGTGATAGTTTTTTATGTAGATCAAATCCACCTCAAGCATAGTGTAAGCTTGATGTTCCAACAACATATACATATACATACACACACACATACACACTCATATATATATATATATATATATATATATATATATATATATGTATGTGTGTGTGTGCATCCGTGTGCAAATATACATTCTTATACATAGATATAAATATATACATGTATATAGGAAAAGTTTAATAAACTAAACTATTAGGACCACCACATGCTAGAGAGATGACTCTCCTTCCAACCTTATGCCTCCTATATATAGCTACTCAAATTAACAAGGATGATAATAGTCATATACAAACATGTAGATTATTCATATACACATACATATATATCAAACACCCATGCAGATACATACACATCACACACGCATACATACACACATGTATACATATACATGCATACACGTTTGTAAACACGTGCACATACACACATATATAAAACAAACATGCAGCTACATACACATTGCACACACATATACACATGCTTATAGAGATTCCCATGCCTTTATCAGACACGTGCACACACATACATACACATGAAACAAACATTTATGCATATTAACACCTACATACATATACATATGCATACATATACGCATACATACACATGCATATATCACAGACACATCCATACACATAAACATGTATCACACACATGAACGTTCATACATATACACATGCATACACACAAGGGAGATATTTTTTTCCTGGAAAATAAAGCTATATAAAAAATTGTAGGAATATCTCCGAGGCTCATGTTCTAACTTAAAAGAACATGCTTTCATCAATGTGGTTGGATTCACCTTGTATTCAATTGAATAGAGGGGAATCTATTGTCTTGCTCCCATCCAAATGATTCAAAACACCAATTGGCTTTGCAGTTGATAAAGTGATATGCATTTTTGAGCATCATAAATGCATGGAATACTTATCATATTAAGCTTGAAAACTACAGAATGTAGGAGAAATGTTTCCATTTAGTTTTGGTGCACTAGTGGTTGGTGTACTTGCCACTCAGCATATGTCTCTTTAGACTCAAGTCAAGGATCGTTAACTCGAGTTAGGAGGCTCTACAAGTCTTTGGGAAAATAGAAGCTATTTCCTCGAAAATAAAGATATATAAAAAAACATATCCCATGAGCCTCATGTTCTAACCTACAAGAACATATTTCATCTCTATGATGGTATTCATTTTGTATTCCAATTGAATAGAGGGGAATCTACTATCTGATATAGTCCTGTATTTTCATTATTACCATCATTTTGGGAAAATATCATGCATGAAAATCATAAAAATATAATTAGATTAACTCACACACACACACACACACACACACACATATATATATATATATATATATATATATATATATATATATATATATATATATATATATATATATATATATATATATTAAATAAAACAATTACATCATTACTTGAACATAATCCATCTCCTAGAAAATCCTATATAGTCCAAGCCACAATTCCATGACACAAATCATAATGTGTCTTTTATCAATGTTTTTTGATACATCAGTAACATTAAAACCTCTCCATAACTCTTGGAGATTGGTGATGAGAGAAGCTAGATATGCATTCATGTATTTAACTTGTCTTTTTCTTGGGATTAAAAGTGAAATCATTAAATGTTCTTTTTAATGCTAAGGTATGGTGGGAGATTGTAGTTGATGACTACCACTAGCCGTGTGGACCATTTAAAAGATTTCATTGAAAATTGATTAACCCCATCCAATGCAACACCTAACTTTAAGTTGTGTGGCTCTTGTGCAAAACTAGGCCATCTGGAATCAATGTTATGAAAAGCTGCACTATCTGCTAGAATTCTCAATACTCCATCAATACTTTTATGATCAAATTCCCATGTCAAAAGGTTTGATATTTCTCACATGTGAAACATATATTTAATTTGTAAAGCGAAAGGATAATTTGTGAATACCTACTTTGTGATTTTATCTTCTTTTTCCTTATATCAAGAAGATCGATATTTTGGACATGTCAAAGATTCTACATGTTCACTTCTATAAAAAGTACAATCATTATGACATGCATGTATATAATCATAGTCTATACCAAGATTGTTGATCATATTCTTCATTTCATCATTTGATGCAGGAAGAATATTGTTGCTTGGTAAAAACTTTTCAAATGGTAACTCCCCCAACAAGGCTTATGACTAAGGTGGTGACGAAGGCATAAACCTTGGCATACCTTGTCATCCGAGAAACTGATGGCACCGTTGGCTACGGGCAAGGGAGGACCTCAACGATCAAGGAAGATAGAGGTTCTTGGTACTTCCAGGGAGGTCACCCATCCAAATATGGTTCCCCCAGAGCTCGCTTAACCGTGGCAATATCTTGACACTAAGCTACACTCTTGTGGTGTCTAAAGAAGGGGAAAGATTAAGGTTGACATTACCTTGAACATTTTTTGGTCCCTCAAAGCTTCATTCTTTGCTTTCAAAGCCTATTTTTGAAGCATTTTTGGGTGTCTTTTGGAGCCATTTTGGAGTACTTTTGCACATAGTTCTCTTCATAGAGGTCCACAAACATCACGAAGAGTGTTATTTGTACTTTATAGTACTTTGCACAGATGCTGCAGAATACACAGAAACCACACTACATAGGGAGCATGAAGACAGACTTCTTAGGTCTCACAAATGCGGTTGAACATACAGTATGTGGCTGACCAGACCACTATATGTTTTATTAAAGAACATATACAAATAAGTGTCCAGTGGCCATTTGGCCTTTCACATGGACACTAATGGTAACAATCTCCCACTAAAGGCCAATATGGCTAAAGTAACTATGGGAGAAAAAATAAAGAATGATAAAGAATACCTGAGTGTAAGTATACAAACTATACCTCCCACCTGATGGGCATGTTACACAGTAGACAAGTGACTATGTAAGATCAGGAATCAAGTAACCCCAATCAAGTGACAACAGTGCCGAAAGATATCCTATGGTAGAGCTTTAGTCAAAGCATCTGCAACATTATCTCGAGTGTGAACCATCTCAAGAATAATGTGCTTAGTGGCTAAGCAATCTCTAATGAAGTGATACCTCACTAATGTGCTTGGTCTTTGTATGATACACCGGATTCTTAGCCAAAGCAATGACACTCTGACTATCAGTGAGCAAATGATGTACATGCTGAGGTAAACCCATATCACAAGCAAGACGAGAAAGCCACAATGCTTCCTTACATGCCTCACTTGTTGTAACATACCCTGCTTCTATGGTGGAAATAGTTGTACATTCTTGAAGTTGAGATCTCCAAGAGATAGCACCTCCAGCAAAATGAAATTAGTACCCTAATGTAGACTTACGATTGTCTACAAAACCAACATAGTCAGAATCTCTGTAACCAATAATGGATGCTTTCCCTCTACCTAAGCATAGACACTTGTCCTTAGTGCCACTCAGATATCTTAAAATCATCTTGAATGCTTCTCAATGTTTCTTGCTAGGATTAGACATATATCTGCTCACAACTCCCACTGCAAATGCAATGTCTGGTCTTGTAGCTACCATAGCATACATGAGACTACCAACAGTAGACTGGTAGGGAATTTTGGTCATGAATTCCTTTTCCTCATCTGATTTGGGGAAATCATCCTTGCTCAATTTCACATATATGGGTAAAGGTGTACTCAATGCCTTTCCACCCTACATATTGAACCTGTGAAGTACTTTGGATATGTACTCACTTTGAGAGAAGTATATGCATCTTTTACTCCTATCACCAGTAATGTGCATGCCAAGAATATGTTTGGCATCCCGCAAATCCTTCATATCAAATTTCTGACTCAACTTCTTTTTGAGAATTGACAAATCATAAGAGGACTTCCTAGCAATCAACATATCATCGACATAAAGTATCAAGCATATCAAGCTTCCATTTGATCATCTCTTTGTGTAGATACAATGATCCTTGTTACTTCGAGAATAGCCTTGAGAGTCCATAAAAGCATCAAACTTTTGGTACCATTGTCTAGGGGACTGTTTAAGTCCATACAAGCTCTTCTTAAGCTTACAAAATAGACTTTCCCTACCAGGAACTACATAACCCTCTGGTTGTTCCATATAGATCTCATATGTAAATGTACAGGGTAGTCATCTTGACCACTGGAGAGAAGATTTCCTTGAAATCATCAACATGTTGTTGCTTAAAACCCTTTGCAACAATTCATGCTTTATACTTTGGAGAAGCACTATCTGATGTGAATTTCAGCTTATATATCCATTTACATGGTAAAGCTTTCGTGCCATTTGGAAAAGGTACTAAATCCCAAGTACCATTCTTGTTAATAGAATCCAACTCACTCTTCATGGCACGCTCCCTCTTGACATGATCCTCTATCTGCATAGCCTCTTTGTAGCAAGAAGGCTCACCGGCATCTGTTAGCATAACAAAATCTAAACCTGGAACATATCTATCGGGTGGATGTGAGACACGTGTAGAACATCTCAATGGTTATTGAACAAGAACATGTGCAGACTGATCTGAATGAACATTCTCTTGAACATCCCTATGTGCAGCATTTTTATGCATGCTAACCAGAGCACTAGCATCCTCAAACACCACTCTTCTGACTTTCAACCTCCTTAATGGGCTGTTTATGCATCTTAGACTCATTGAAAATGACATCACTACTTTTGATCACTGATCCAGTTTCAGGATCCCATAAGCGATATCCAAATTGTCCTTCTCGACCATATACAAGAAAAATGCATTTCTTTGACTTATGGTCGAACTTTTGTCTAAGATTCTTGGGTATATGAAGATATGCTTCACACCCAAAAACTCGAAGATGATCATAATATGGTGGCTTCCCTGTCCATAACTCTTGTGCCACTTTCAGACCTTTGGCAGTACTAGGTGAAAGTTTAATCACATAACAGCAGTCAATACTGCTTCTACCCAAAAGCCTTGTGAGAGGTTTGCATGATGCAACATAGAGACTACTCTATCTTGAATAGTTATATTCATCCTCTCAGCTACACCATTCTGTATTGAGGTATAAGGAGCTGTAAACTCTCTACAGATCCCTCTACACTGACAAAAAAGGCTGAATTCATGTGAGGTATACTCACCCCCATTATCTAAATGTAAAGCCTTAAGCTTAGTTCCTTTTTCAGTCTCAATTGAAGCAAGCCATTTTCTAGAAGTAGGGAATACCTCATCCTTCGATTTGATAGGATATACCCAAACTTTTCTAGTAGCATCATCTATGAAAGTGACAAAGTAGAGAGAACCACCTAAGGACCTAGTGGACATGGGACCACACACATCTGTATGAACGAGATCTAAAGGCTAAATTGAAGAGTCAATGTGCGTTCTATGCACAATTCTGGTTTGCTTTCCATATTGACAATTCTAACAAAATGAAAAATCGGAAAAAGATAACACAGGTAGGTAGCCAGAACGAGAAAGATTTTCCAATCCACTACGATATATATGGCCCAAACGACCATCCCAAATACAAGCCATAGCTGTTCACTAACAGCTAACAAGTGTTCTTTTTGTGATACAATTAAAGGATAAAGTGAGCCAACTTTGCTTCCTTTTGCAATAACCATATTGCCCTTTGATATGCAAAAGGACTGAGCATAGAAGACCACCTTGTAACCAAGGTCATCAAGTTGACCAATCGACATCAAACTATGTGATAACTGAGGTACATGGTGTACATTATGCATAGTAAGTTTTGAACCATCAATGAACTGCACAACCACATCTCCAATCCCCACAACATCACACTGGTAAGAGTCACCAAGTCTCACAGTACCAAGAGACTTTGCTGCATAATTAGAGAACCATTCTCTGTGTGGTGTCACATGGAAAGAAGCACTAGAATCTAGTATCCATGTGTGGGAAAGAGAATTAGCCATAAGCGCCTCAAATGACACAGTACTATCAACTCTCAACACATCAGCATCATATAAATAGCAGTAATTTCTTCAATCTTCACAGTCAAAGTAGATGGTGTAGGTAACTATTTAACATGCCCATCAACATTTTGTCCTTTACCTTTAGTATTCTTTAATGCATAATAGTCTTTCTTCATATGTCCTTTCTTATGACAATTATGGCACTCGATATCCATCTTCCTTGATTTACTTCTTCTCTTATTTCATTGAACATTCTTTTCTTTGTTCTTGCTCCTGCCACATTGCAGATTCTTTCCTTGGTAAGAATCACGAACATTATATGCATCTCCACACTGAGGCAGGGTGCATAACAACAATATTGCTTTCATTTCGTTATCCATATCCATTTTTTGAGCCTGTAATTGGTCGAATATAGCATCAAACGCATTTAGATGAGCAACAACACTATCTATGTCCTTCATACAAAGGTCATATAATTTTCTCATCAGATACACTTTATTTGATGCCGTCTCTTTTTCATATGTATTTCATAACTTCTTCCAAATCTCCTCTGCACTTTCACAGTCTAATATTGATAAGTAAACATTATCTGCCAGGTGCAAGCGAATGGTAGACCTGGCCATTTCATCTAATGCATCCCAATCTTCATCCACGTCAGCAGGCTTCTTTGAAATCCCATTTACTAGCTTCCATTGTCCTTTGAATCAGCACATCTTTAATCTGATTCTTCCATAGAGGAAAGTTTGTGCCATCAAATTTTTGGATCTCAAAATGGTCTTTGCCTTGGAAGTTATAGCTCCTTTTCGGAACACTAGCACTAGACCCTGATCCACCGGATGTGCTTGAGACTTCTGACGCCATGATGGTAGAGAACTCAATGGAATGATGATGGAGCTAGAAGAGTCCGAACACCAACGAATAAGTGTATCAAGGAGTAAATCGACCATTGTATAGTTGACAAAACCAAAAATCTAGAAAAATTTTGCTAGAGTATCCTCTACAAAATGCACGTATGACCAATGTCAAAATATCATAAAACTACAAGTACTGACATGTTTGCCTGCACACTGAGTCATTGACTCCACTACATATAATAGGTTACCCAATAGAAGCCAACTAGGCTTATCGAGCACCTATGAACAACTATCATACATCTCCTATGGCAAGGTTGGGTAAGTCTTCCACTTGCATCATCACCAAAGAGACCCTGGCATCTAGGTGTCTGCCAATTAAGAAAACCTCACCACGACCCTCTTTATCAAACGTAAAAGGCTTTATGCAAAGAACGTAACCGCTATATCAATGACCACATGGACGTACATAATTCATATCCACAGAAGCGTACATGATGTGTATGTGCTCAATATATGCAGTAAAATGACACTAAAAGTCTGAATGCACAACCCAAAAACTAGCCAATAACTCCAGCAAGTTTGTGTCAACTCTGATGTTTTTGGCTCAAAAAACCTACATAATTTTGTAGCCGTTGCTCCCATCAAAACTGAAAACCTTTCCAGAAACCTGTAGTTTTGCGAGTGTGGCTGAAAAACACAGCCCCAAAGGTTGACATTTATTGTCGGAGAAGTACAAAGAACACTCTTCTTGATGTTCGCGGGCCTGTGTGAAGAGAACTATGTGCAAAAGTACTCCAAAATGGCTCCAAAAGACACCTAAAAATTCTTCAAAAATAGTCTTCGAAAGCAAAGAATGAAGCTTTGAGGGACAAAAACATGTTCAAGGTAATGTCAACCTTAGTCTTTCCCCTTCTTCAGACACCACAAGAATGTAGCTTAGTGGCAAGAGATTATCACGGTCAAGCGAGCTCTGGGGGGAACAGTACTGGGATGGGTGACCTCCTGGGAAGTACTGGGAACCTGTATCTTCCTTGCTCATTGAGGTCCTCCCTCACGTGCAGCCAACGGCTCCAATGGTGACTTTGGTGACTCGAGTGACAAGGTATGCCAAGGTCTATGCCTTGGTCGCCCCCTTAGTCATAAGCCTTGGAGAAAGCCTTGGGGGGTGCTCGCTTCGCTCGCACAAAAGGAACAAAGCTTCTTGCACCGAAGTGCTCTAATACCAGTGAAGTATTTCGACGAGGATTGTAGCTCAGTGATGAGTAGCACCTCCTTTAATGTCAATCTGGCAAGACGTGAGGATGGTGTGATGACCTCGAGCAAGTGAAGGCACAAGTGTGTGAGTGAGAAGCACACAAACATGCACACACACGCGCACATACGGCAAGAACAAAGAGGAAGGCAATGGAGTTCTTTTAGATTACTTTCAACAAGCTCATACAAGTTCAAATCAATTACAAGCTAACCTCAAAAATGAGCTCTCTAGCTCTATTTATAGTTTTTGACTAGGTTTTGGCCTTGTCCAGACCTAGTGTCCGACCTAGTTAAAAATTAGGTTCTCTACCCTATTTGGAGGTTCAAACGGAGTCGAAAAAATGTGAAAACTGATAGGTAGGTACTTCTAAAGATCCTCAAGCTCAAGGACTCCTTGGCTTGCACAAAATGGAGCTACAAAAATATGAAATGGTATTTACAATGGTTTTTAGTGATGAAAATCATTATTTTTGTAGGGATTTCTTCTAACATTTTGACATACATTTCCTGGAGCTCCCTACTTCCTCCTTCTTCTTGTGTGCCCAACTCTTTGATGCCTAAAAAATTTAAATGGCCTACTTGCCAGATCTTCTTTGACTACTGTGTCTGCTTGTGCTTTCTCTTCGTTCTGAATCCCTATGTAGGCTTCCTTGTCTTGTGACTCCTTCAGTTCCTTGACTACTGCCAACACCCCCCCCTCTCTCGCGTCTGTCGTCTCTGACAGACCCTTGTCTAGCTGTGCGTTGGACATAGTATTGAACAACATCAGCCGCGAGGTGGTGTTCTTCTAATCGTAGCCCCTGTGCTAGGTCTGTTAACAATGCATCCCAATTCACTGGTCCTGGTACGTGCGGATGTGGCACCCGCAATTGTTCTGAATGGATGGTTCTTTCCACAGCGAATAAGTGGAGGAGATGTGAGGGGCTGGGTACAAATATTTCTGAGTGATATTCCTAGAATCCTGTTACGAACATCTCCTCGAATGTCTGTTTAAAGCAAGCTGGGAGGTACTTGATTCTGGCGTGCCAAGCATATATTACCTCTATTGATGGGGTGGTTGTTGGCAGCAGTCAGGGAACAGAAGGAGCTACAAGACGAAGAGAGTCAGAGCGAAGGGACAGCACAAGCAGACATGGCAGTCAAAGAAGATCTGGCAAATAGGCCAATAATTTTCTTCAGGAAGAAGCACGTATGAGCATTCACGCAGATCTAGCACTAAGGCAACCTTTAATTTTTCAAAACCTCTACACCAATTAAAAGTGATTCTCATCACTAAACACCATTGTAAATACCATTTCATCTTTTTGTAGCTCCATTTTGTGCAAGCCAAGGAGTCCTTGAGCTTAAGGAGCTTTAGAAGTATCTACCTGCCAATTTTCGTAATTTTTAGATCTCGTTTGAGCCCTCAAATAAGCCCTGGAACCTAATTTTTAACTAGGCCGGACACTAGGTCTGAACAGGGCCAAAGCTAGTCAAAAACTATAAAAGGAGCTAGAGAGCTCATTTTTGAGGTTAGATTGGAATTGAAACAAACTTGTATGAGCTTTTTGGAAGTAATCTAAGAACTCCATTGATTCTCTCTCTTTGTCTTGCCGTGTGTACGCGTGTGTGTATGTGTGTGCATGCTTGTGTGCTTCTCACTCACGCACTTGTGTCGCCACTTGCTCGAGGTCTTCATACCATCCTCACGTCTTCCCGGATTGACATTAAAGGAGGTGCTACTCATCACTGAGCTACACCAAATTTTGGCGCCGTTGCCGAGGATCGAGCTTTGAGGACGAGCGTGTGATGGTAAGACGTAGAGTTGACGCGTTGGAGTTGTAGGTAATTTCTCTATTTTTCCTATTTTTCTCCTTCTTACCTCACCACCATCATCACCATCATCATCATCACCATCTTCCACCTCCATCTCCATCATCGCGAAAATTTCAGTTTTTTGAGTATATCACCATCTCCACCTCATTTCCCTCATTTCACTTGTGAGAGAGAGAGAGAGAGCAAAATTGTGTGTGCTGTTTTTGCGTGTTTCTTGAGCTATCTTGCAGGTACAGGTCACATCATCGTCCCTAGCACTCTGCGCAGGTACGGATTTCGAAGTAACTGTCTGTGTGTCGCCGACTTCTGTCAATCGCGACCGACAGAAAAAACGCTCAAATCACCAAACAAAGTGCAAAACCATGATCTACAGGCCTAGAGCTTCCCAAAAATGTGTTTAGTTTCTTGAAATTCCTCAGATTTCTATCAATCGCGATCGCTCTGTCAATCGCGACCGACAAACCATGACGGACAGATCTGTCAATCGCGATCGACACGTCAATCGCGATCGATAACCCACGACGGCTCTGTCAATCGCGACCGACAGAGTCAACGACCGATTGACCACGACCGACGGACCATACGCGTGACACGTGTCAATCGCGATCGACTCATCAATCGCGACCGACACAGTCAACGACTGTTTGACCACGACGGACAGACCGTGACGGCTCTGTCAATCGCGATCGACATAGTCAACGACTGTTTGACCACGATCGACAGACCCTCGCGACCGACCTGTCAATCGCGATCGACCCATCAATCGCGACCGACAGAGTCAACAACCCTTTGACCACGACCGATTGACTTTTCATAGCCCCTGTCAATCGCGACTGACAGCCACGACGGACCTGTCAATCGCGATCGACACGTCGATCGCAACTGACCTGTCAATCGCGACCGACAGACTTTGCGAATGCGTTAGAAGGGCAATTTAGGTCAAATTTTTAAGGTAAAAATAGTGGTCTAAATTTTGGCCAAGTGTGGGACAAACATTAGGGTGTAGCATTGCTTGACGAGGGCATGACCCAAGTAACTCGAGAATTCCTGTTTGCCTGTTAACCTAGTTTAATCCTGTTTTAGCCCCAAAACCCTGAACCGGCATAACTTTCTCATACGAAATCCGTTTGCCGTGAATTTTGTTTTGTTGGAAAGCTCACAGGGAGTACAATAAAAACATCGACTGGTTATAGTTAAATTAAGATCAGGAATATTTGCTAGGGTATTTTGAAGTTGACCATACCCAGGGGGAACAAAGTTCAGGGATCTCTAGAGTTGTGTCCAAAAAAATCATAGTGCCAATTGGTGAAGTGTTACATGAATAAAAGTGATTGGTTCTGTCTTTTGAATTTAAGTCTTGAGCTAACAGTGGGCCTCTTACAGGTCTTGTGAGAGCAGCGAAGGGCACGCAAGGCAAGAGTAAGTGCAGGCTTGGGAATACGCGTCCTGGGCACACCAGGGCAACAATACAAAGAAAGGAACTCAAGGTTGGAAACCCGCAACACCCTCTGTCAATTCTTAGTGTAGGCTAAGTGCGGATAGTGTTAGAAGTAATTCCAAGCAACGATAGGCACGAGCTAAATCAAAGACTATCTAAGAAAATCAAGTGCAAGTTAAGAGATAACCTGTGTGTGTGCGAACGACAATCTTAAAAGGAAAAGAACCTAACGTGAAAACGACCAAACTAAAGTGTGAAATTAAACTCAAGTATTCCTGACGACGTGATATCAGACAAGAGTATAAACACGATAATCAACATAAAAAGAACCAAGTGACCGATACAAAAGGACTCAGAAACGTGGTCGTACCTAGGAAAAATTGGGTTAATCAGTTAGGCATATGAACCTTAGATCAGGACGACACCTAGTAAGAGAGAGACAAAGCCTTAGGTCTTCAGAGGCTAGTGTCAATCACACTGCAAGATCTTGGGCCCAGCAGTTGAGTCATCACTCACATTACCCTAGCTCTGATACCAGTGAATCAGAGATGTCTCAAGGCATGGACAGACCTACAGGTAGTTCAGGTGTGCCATACTTGTACAGGGTAGAAGGCCCTTACAAAACGCAGTTGGAATACCTTAGGACCAACCGATTAGGTGCTAGCATCTATGAGGACGGCCTAGGAAGATCTGTGGTACAGATTAAGAATCCTGATCAATCCATAGGACTAGAGCACCCAGCACTCAAGTTTGAAAATGGTGCATACCTGGACAAAGAAGGAACCATATACGTAGTCACCAGTCACCCAGACAGGACAGATGAATTTGGGAATGTAATCTCAGAAGCGGACTTAGGTGACTTGGAACAAGGAAACATGGGAGTAGAACCTAGAACACCCCGAGGCAAATCTGTTCTCACTAGGATTATCACACCTGAATGGGTTCCCCAAGACAACAAGTGCATAGATTTGCTTCTCAATAGAGAAACTGACGAAGCCTTTTGGAGGTATAAACCTGATCAACCAACTGATATAGGAACAATCATGATCTATGAGTTTAAGGATCCTGATAGCCCAGGTAGAGTGACCTACTTAGATCACGCTTCGGAGAGGATCTTTGTGGTGACACAAAATGATAGGCATGCTTACACTTGGAAAGGTGAATTTGTTTTCCCCCAACCAAGATCGAATGTATCCTATGGTCACCCTGGAGCTGGAACATCCCAAGCTCATGGAATGCAAAGAGACAGAAGTAGAGATAGACCAGAAGTAAGCTTTGCCAACCCAGTGGGCAGAGAAAGAACGAGGACGGAAACGAATAGAGTAGAACCTGAGATAATTAGAGCTCACAGGAATCAAAGAAATGTGGATGAGTTCCCTCTACCACGACCTAGAGAGCACCCAAGAACCTTGAGACCGACTCAACTAGTTAAGTCCATGAAGAACTACTTCGATGGCACTGGAGATCCATACGACCATGTGGCTGAGTTTAAGCAAGTCTTGAGAGTTGAACAAGTGGGGGATCTATTCACGCAATACAATGCCTTTGGTCTGACCCTTAGGAACACTGCCCTGACCTGGTTTCAGCCACTAAATGAGAGGCAGTTCAGGAGCATTGACCAACTCCTAGAGGCTTTCATTATTGAATTCTCTAAGAGTGGCATAAGGCATAATACCTCCTCGCTGATTCACAGCTTCAAGCAAACCCCTCAAGAAACCGTGAGACTTGCAGGAAGGAGATTTAGGCAATATCTTGAAAGATGCCCTGTTTCGGAGTTACCCACACCAGCCAAGCAAGTGGCTTTATTCTTGGATGGATTGCTAAGTACCAAATTAAGATCATATGTGTACTTGAAGGACCCTAGGACCATAGAAGAGTGTGTACGCATGTGTATTGACATTGAGGATAACCTAGGGGAGGAGTTAGAGCTTGCTAAGATATACAAAGATTCGGATAGTGCCTCTAGCCTCTCTTCCACGCAATCCACATCAATTGAGGAACTTGCAGAGAAAGTAGCTCAGAAATTAGGTGTAACTAGTAAACAAATCCCAAGGTTTGCCCCTGTGAAAAGGTGTTACACGTGTGGTGGTGACCACATGGCGAATGTCTGCCCCATTATGGCTCAGCCCCAAGTAAATCCTAGTAGCCAGTACTGCACCATAGAACGGAGATACACCAATCACACCGCACAAGATTGCCCATACAACAAGCAGGCAGTTAGGCAACCCCACCCTCAGACATACCCTCAGCAGGGAAGATACCAGAACCCGTACCCTCCACAACCATATGGCAGGCCACAACAAAATTACCAACCACAATATCAAAACCAACAAAGGCCTCAGCCTGTGCTAGCACAACAACCCCCAGCCCCAGCTAATGTGATTCCGGTAAAGTATGCTGTTGCAGAAGAAAATCTGAATAGAGCTATAGTTCCTGTAACACCATTGCTTTCCGAAAGTGACCCCAGTGACCATAGCTTTGATTCTACACATGTCGATAGTCCCCAGGCTTACTACATGCAGTCTCCAGAACATGGTGAGTCCTACTATAGTGAAGAGCCAAATGAACCTAGTTGGGAGTCAGATTACACAAACGTCATGTATGCAAACCCCAACCCTAGGCCTCAACCTAGGCAGGTAAGACCTCCATTCCCAAGAGGACCGTGCTACAGATGCCAAGGTGATCACCTCATTCGTGATTGCCCCTTACCTCCACCTACACAACCCCAATCAGTGACGATCCAAGGCTTTTGCCAAGATTGTGGAAAAGAGCATCTCTTACGAGATTGCCCGAAGAACCCCAATAATATGCCAAAAATCACCCCTATCAACGTTATTGGGTTAGTGGTAGATTCCACAGGAAGTGTCACTTCCACTGCTCCCGTCCAGGTAGTCACTAGAGCTCAAGCATTGCAGCAGAATCAAGGGGTAAACAAGGATAAGAGCCTAGAGGCTAGTGAAACCGAGAGCATAACAAAGAAAAGGACTAGAGCGTGGAAAGATAGTCGAGAAAGAATGAAAAGACAATGGGCTAAAAAGATGAGTGAACTCGAGGAAAGCATAAGAGAAACCAAAGCTAGAATAACTGAAATCACCTCTCAAACCCCCTCTCACACTATCCCACCACCACCATTCCCATCACCATCCGACCCGCCACCTCCCAACCCACCTCATGTGATTCCACCACCCCCTAGAGTAGGATCAGTATTAGCTGATCCCACTCCTGAAGATATAGACATGATGCTTAGAGCATATCAAGCCAGAATTCAAGAAGGGCCAAATGTCACAGATCACGACAAGTGTTACCCTAGAGCTGACCTAGAGATAGAAAGAACCAAGCTTTGCGCGAAAATGGTCGCATTGGCTCAGACTATGTTTGAAGCCAGTCGCCTTTTCAATTACTCAGGCTCAGCCAAGACGCAATTACACTTGGATGGACTTCTGGAGAAGTTAGAGGGCATAATTGCAAGATCTGCCAAGGAAGAAAAAAATCAAGGAAGGGAGGAAGCAAGCAAAAATAGGACCCATCTCCCACCGAAAGCTTATGTGCCAAATTCCATTGAACCCGACAATTCCCCCTCCCTAGAAGGAGTAGAGAATCTAATGGCACAATTACAAAAGGAACCAGCCTCTCAACACAAGGGCAAGGCAAGTGAAAGGATAAGCCAGCCTCTTCAGGAAGCCCATGTGCCTCCTCAAGAAGCTTATCTTTCCCCCCAAAAGGCAGATGAGCCTCCCTCGAAAGCTTACGTACCTCCACAGGTTGCCTACATTCCTTCTCAGGGAGCGTATGAGCCTGTTCGAAAGAGTAATAGAATAAGTAATCCTCCCCAGGAAGCTTGTGCTCCAGCCATCTATGAGAACAAGGAGAGAGCCAACGATAGAATAAGCCCTCCTTCCCAGGTTGCCTATGTGCCTAATTCTACGGAGCCAGACACTTCTTCTTCTATGAATCGGTTTGCACCAGACTTCCTACGAGAGATTCAAGAAGACAAATAGGATAAGGAAAGTGAAGTCCCTCCTCCCATTGAACTTGTGGATGATGCACATGACCAATTCCCACAAGACATCCCATCCATTTATGGAGAGCAGGAGAGCATCCAATCTCAAGAAAGATTAGACTTCGAGTCTAATTCTTTACAGGAACTACCCCATTTCACAGGCCCATGGGAAGCAAGGTCCACCTGTATGAGAGCACCTACAGTCATGGTAAGAAACGAAGGTTCAGTCATACCTAGGAACTCAGAGGTAGTGAAGAACACTAACGTGCAGTGCAATCTCAAGTTAGAAGAGCTACTCAAGGTTAGACCTGAATTATGGAAACATGTCGCCAAACAAGTATCGAAAATAGCCAAACCTCGTTCCCAGGTAGGATCCCATAGGACAGTGCCAGAAATTCCCTTGGATAAGATAGGAGATATGTGTGAAGGTGAAGAAGGGAACACCTATCTTCCCATCACCTACCAGGAGTACACCACCAAGGCAATTTTGGACTCAGGTGCAGGAGTTGCAATTGCTACCACTTCCCTATGGAAGCGTTGGGGCAAGCCAGCACTCAGACCAACAAGAATGAAATTGCAGATGGCCGATGGTCATATTGAGAGACCCTTAGGATTGCTAGAAGGAATAACTCTCACCACCTGCGGCGTCGAGTTTGAGCATACATTTGCTATATGTGACTTTAGCAAAAATCATGCCTATGAGATGATTTTGGGAAGACCATTCATGCGACAGTTGCAAGTGGTACAGGACTGGGGAACCAATTCTTTGTACCTACAACACTTAGGTGTTACGACCAAAGTCAATCTCAAGGATTATTCTCATAGAGATGTACCTCCTATCCAGTGGAATCCCATCCATAGAGCCAAAGATGATACGGAATCTGTGCATTCCATAGGGTCAGGATCCTCATGGATGCATGAAGACACCCACTTATGGATGTGCAAAGTAGCAGTAGAGGAAGAGAAGAGAGAAAAGGCCAGAGAAATAGGTGCAAACGAAACTCATAGACCCATTCAAGACCCAGCCTATGCACCTGTAGTCTTTCCTGACGAGGAATTTGAACCCCATGGCTGGGCAGAAATTTTAGCAACAATGGACGTAGCCATCAATGAAGAACAATGGACACCTCACTGTGATGAGGATGGCTATGATATTTCAGTCTTCTCCATAAAGCCAATCATGGGAGAGGCAGTTCTAGAAGAATGCGAACCTAGCCCTGATGCATTTGAGGATGCAAGCGACTCCGATCTAGAGTCAATCATTATGGACCCACCATTTGCATCAGATGAGGAATACTTCCATGAAGTAGAATTTCAACCCCAGAGGCATGGAGAGCTTACAAATGATGTAAGATTAGCAACACATGTGACCCAGAAGGAAGACGGAAAGAAACGAAAGAAGAGAGAAGCCTCACCAGAAGAGGAAGAATCTTTGTTTGAGGTCCCAGAAAATTTTAAGAAGTATGAGATAGATGACAGGAGAGTCATGATTAGAATGCCTAAACGAGAGGCACAATCAGGAGAGGCCTATGATAACAAAGAAACTACTAAGAAAATAGTAGTGGCCCTAGAAGAAGGAGAGGAGAGATGCACGTACATAGGCCATGACCTAACAGAGGAAGAAGAGCATGCGTTAATTGCCTTGCTAAGAGAATACAGAGATATATTCGCTTGGAGTTACAAGGATTTGAAAGGTGTTGACCCTGACATATGCTCACACACCATTCCCATGACCTCAGATGCCAAACCCTCTAAGCAAAAGCCCTATACTTATAACGATAATTACGCTGCTAAGATCAAAGAAGAGATAGATAGACTGGTCGAAGCTGGATTTATCAATGAAATTGAGCACACTGAGTGGGTATCCCCCATCGTAGTGGTGCCCAAGAAGAATGGCAAGCTGCATGTGTGTATTAACTTGAAAAAGGTTAATGCAGCCACGATTCGAGATAACTATCCGCTTCCCATCACAGAACATCTCTTAGAAAGAGTGGCAGGCAAGGAAGTGTACAGCTTCCTTGATGGATTTTCGGGTTACAATCAAGTAGCCATAGCTCCAGAGGATCAGCATAAGACAGCCTTTGCCACAGAATGGGGCATTTTTGCCTTTAGAGTGATGCCATTTGGGCTTACCAATGCACCAGCTACCTTCCAAAGGCTGATGTGCCATGTATTTAAGGAGTTCTTGAGGAAGAATTTAGAGGTCTATGTTGATGATCTTTGTGCTCATTCCAACATTAGACAAACCCATATCCCTGAACTCAGACAAATCTTTGACAAATGTAGAGAATATCAAGTATGCCTGAACCCAGAAAAGTGCGTTTTTATGGTCAGGCAAGGCAAGATTCTAGGACACATAGTGTCAAAGAATGGCATATCCACTGATGAAGAGAAAGTGAGAGCCATAGCAGAGCTATCTAGGCCAAAGAATGTCAAGGAAGTACAAGCTTTCATGGGGCATTGTGGTTATTACCGACGATTTATACACATGTATGCTGTCATTGCAAAGCCCATGTACGGACTTCTGACAAACTTTGAGTGGACGGATGAATGTGAGAATTCCTTCCAGGAGCTTAAACGAAGATTATGTTCAGCACCAATCTTGACCACAGCAGATTGGAATAAACCATTCCATGTTCATGTGGATGCATCCAATTATGCCATTGGTTGTGTACTTGCTCAACCTACTGGTGAAGGTAATATGGATCTTCCAATTGCCTATGCTAGTAGACAATTGAATGCGGCTGAACGGAATTACACCACTACAGAGCGAGAAGGATTAGGCATGGTATATGCAGTTAAGAAATTTAGACACTATTTGCTTGCAAATAAGTTTAAATTTTTTACAGATCATCAAGCATTGCTATACCTCGTAAACAAGCCTTGCAATATAGGAAGATTAGTGAGATGGTTTCTCTTGCTAATGGAATATGATTTTGAGGTTGTGGTAAGAAAAGGGAGGACTCATTTGAGAGCCGATCATCTTTCTAGGCTCACATCGAGAGAAGCCCCACAAGGAGTATCAGATGACCTTCCTGATGCTTACATGTTTAATTTGGAAGTGGTGCCGCAGTGGGCTAAGCCATTGGTACCAGTATTGACATACGGGCCTAACCATCCAGTAGTAAACACACGGAATAGAGAGGTTGTAAAGCCCAAAAGTACCACATCATGGCAGGAAGCATGTACAAGCACACAGATCAAGGGATCTTGGCTTGTTGCGTAGAAGAGGATGAGTACGCTAAATGGTTGCAATTAGCACATGTAGGTGCGTTAGAGCAACACTACTCAAAGCAACGAACTTTACAGACCCTAAAGAGACTCGGAGTACATTGGCCAACTATGGAAGCTGATGTCCAAAAGTTGTGCAAGGAATGCCCAATCTGTTGCACTAAACCACCTGTGGAACACGCCACTCTTTATCAAGTGTCCATTGTGCCAGATTGGAGTGAACCTCTAGTATCCTTCCTGAGGACAAACACATTCCCTCCAGACATGACTTTGGCTAGGAAAAGGAGTTTAGAACAAGAAGCCCTGGATTACTCACTCATTGGTGATAATCTATATAAGCGTGGTAAAGATGGTTACCTGAGGCTATGTGTCCATGAAAGTGAATATCTTAAGATCTTAGAAACTGCTCACCAAGGTGTAGCAGGAGGAAATTTTGGACCGGATCGGGTGATCAAGGCAATACTATTTGCGGGCTTCTGGTGGCCTACCCTTCACATGGATGCATATACCTATGTGAAACGGTGTGATGTCTGTCAGAGGACTCAGTATCCTATACGCAAAGATGAGATGCCACTGAAACCTATGATGGGTGGACGTGCGTTCTCTAAGTGGGGAATAGACTTCGTAGGTCCTATTAATTCCCCAGCTAAGAGTTCCCATGCGGAATATATCATTGTTGCAACAGACTATCTAACTAAGTGGGTAGAGGTAAAAGCCACGACGAAGAACGACGCTCAGACAACTGCTAAATTCTTGTTTGAGAATGTATTCACAAGATATGGGCTACCTATAGAGCTTGTAACTGATAGAGGCACTCATTTCTTGAACGAAGTGATTGAAAATCTACTCCAAGAATTCTTGGTAATACACAAGAAGTCTGCCCCCTATCACCCTCAAGCTAATGGACAAGCTGAGAGCACTAATAAGATCTTATGCAATGTACTGACGAAATTAGTGAACTCTAAACGCTCTGATTGGGACAAACAGCTACACCATGCTGTTTGGGCATACCGAGTTGCCTACAAAACGGTACTCCAAGCCACCCCCTTTCAGATGGTATTCGGCCAGAACGCTGTGCTACCCTTGGACTTCTTGATTCCTACATTGAGAGTAGCACAAGAGCACGAATGGACAGGTCATGAGCTCTCCTCTAGGATCTTTGACCTTGAACGATTAGGGGAAACAAGACTGAGAGCCGCTGCAGGAATATATGCAGCCAAGAAGAGAAAGAAGGCATACTTCGATGCCCATGTGAAGGATAAAGGCTTGAAAGCAGGAGATCTAGTCTTAGTCTATACACTGCAACAACACGCGAGGAAGCTAGAAAAGAGAGGCTATGGACCTATGATCATCAATAGGATCTCCACGAGTGGAGCAGTACAACTAGCCACATTAGAGGGTGATGTTCTCCCAAACTATATTAGCGGTTGCAGAGTCAAGTTGTATCAGGAACCCCTCACGGAGGAAATGCTCAGTCGACTCAACACTGCTAAGAAACGCAAAGAGGAAGAAACTTGAATTCGAGAAGAAGCTCAAGCAGAAGCTTTAGAACGCATCAGAAGGATGAAATTACGAAGGCAAGGTAGAGATCACCCAAGAACAAATGACTATGCAGATCAAGGATATCATATGGCAATGTGTGAAGTCGCAGGAACAAGCTCACATAGGATAACTGATCGACGTCCCTTCGTAACCTTAGATATAGGACAAGGAGAGAGTGCAAGGACCGTAAGAGCCTTGATTGACTCCGGTGCAGCCACTAGTGTTGTTAGAGTGTCTTACTGTCAAGAGTTGCAGTTAACTGTCAATCCTGTGGAAGCATATCTCATAGGATTGGGAGGCGTGGAAACCCCTTGCATGGGCGAGGTGGAACTTCCCCTCTACATTCATGATGAGGCAATGACAGTTAAAGTACTAGTGTGTCAAGACGAGGATCTCACTGAACCCCTGGTCTTGGGTCAAGACTTGATCTATGACCAAGCAGTCAACTTGAACCTAAGAAGTGGACTTCTTCAGGTATGGGTCAATCATAGTCGAATTACAGTAGAGTTAGATAATGGAGCACTCAAAGAACTAGAAGAGGCACAGACTCCTGGTCCCTCCAGGGGTGCACATGAAGTTGACCATGCTGTTCTTGTCCAAAACTATGTGTTGCAGAGGAATGATATTCGCAAAAAAGGAGTCGGGGATGAAACGGAACTCCCTTCTTTTCCAAAGGCCAGAAGGAGTCAGCAACCAAAGGAGGATCAAAGGCAGAAGAAGCAGAGTACTACCCATGCCGGAAATCAAAAGTACCTGCGCAGCAAAATATCTCAGCAAGTAAACCAAGTATGGGTGCGGAAAGGCGAACACCCGGTTGCACTCAAGCCAACCACACGGGCAAAGCCTCTTATTAGTAACCGACAACACGACACTAATAAGAAGTCTTTCAGAAATTCTTCTGCTAACGTGAAATCTATTTGGATGCCCAAGAAGTCGATGAAGGCTAGCCCACAATCAAGACAAATTTGGGTGCCTAAGGCTTGCTTGCGAGCGCAAATAGCTACGCCGACGCCACAACCTATACAGCGTAACCCATTCACTCGCACAGCCAGCATTCATTCGTTTTCAACACTCAAGAACACACCAAGGCCCATGAGCATGAACATAATCGCTGGTAAATGGGTCCCTAAAAGGCCTCATTTTCAAGCCGATACAACTATAAAGCTCCCTAGAGTCTCTACGAAACCAAAAACAAAGCCCATCCACTGCATTTGGCAGCCTAAGACCTGTAATAAACCCCCCGACCCCAAATTGTAAATTCATCCCCACTTACTAACTTCATTAGTCTCCTAGGACTATCCAAGCATTAACTACACACACTGTCTTCGTACACTTACTAACCACTAACTCACCATCTACCTCATGTTAATGTTGTAACGGAGACAACAACGGATTTATTCTGTCCATTACGATGTTAACACATGGTTCTATATTCCCACAGAACCAACCAGCAAACAGGGCCATGGCAGAAGCAGGTGCCAGTTCCCAAGCCGGATCCGGTGCCCAGATTGTGGACATAGAGACACTCCTCCTCGAGCCACATCTCACCGCAAGGCCGCAAGAACTTCAAGCCGTGCATGTGCTCCCCATTCAGGATCCTCCTCAAGGGCACACTTCTCAAGTAGGTAAGCACACGCATTGGTTCAGTGATGTCGTTGGGCCATTGGGCGATGGAACCTATTTCTGGGAAGCAGAATTGGAATTTAATGGCAAATGGGGTCGATACCACTTTTTCACGCGCGAGTTTGAAAGCTATCAAAACGCCGAAGTCATGCGATCAGTTTGGATCAAAGCGGGTGTGGACAGTTATTTCAGGGCCCACTTACCAAAGCCGGATTTCTTACAATGTTCATATCTTATCAGTACCATCACCCCAAGCAGGGCCAAGGGAGGCGACAGCACCTTTGTGTTGCCATCACTGCTGCCGGGTCATGAGCTTAAAAGATTCAAGTTGACCCTCAATCTGGTAAGAGAAGCATTGGGTATGTATGGCATGCACATCCCCACGGAAAAGGAAACCATGGTTCCAGGTCGAATGAAACACAAAGATCTTAATAAGTTGAAGGATATGGTAGCGATGACACCTACCATTGCGCTTCACCTGCGGACCATCATGCAACATTTTGCTTTCCCCGCCCAGGAACGATTCACAATGCCCCCGAAGAAAATATGGTTCAGCTTGTATCTAGCAGAGACAGAAAGCCTTCCCATCAATGTGCCACACTGGATCATAGATCAGATCCACCTAGCCCATCAAAGGTGGAACAAGAAGTAGAAAAATGTGCTTCATGGATGTTGCGCTCTAACAAAGATAATCTACCGATGTCTGGCTTATGACGTGCCTATTCAGCGGGCACTCATATGGCCCCGCGCCCAGGAATTCCAGAGAAGACTATCAGCAGCAGGTCCCCCATCAAAGAAGATGCGGGGGGGAGTACAATTACCCTGTGCTCAACCAAGGGGAGCCACCACTACACCAGAAATTACCCCTCCCCAGACACGACGCGTCAGGCCATTCACAATCCGGCTACCAAGACCAAGCACAGATGGACCTAATCTGGTATTCCCACCCGTCCCATCAGATCTGGGATTCCCACAGGGTTTTACTCTAAATGATCTCACGGATGAAGAAGTAGCCCGATTGATCTATGATTCTAATCTCGAGACGGAAACAGAACGTACTCAGGAACCACAACCCCAGACAACAACAGCAGCCCCCACCCGACCAGAAGTGGTAGAAGTCGACGTCGAGGAACAAGAGACAGAACAAGAAGAAGAAGCCTACGAGGAACAAGAATATGACGAGCTTTCAGAGCTGGCAAGTGCCCCTGCGTATTCGGCACAAATCAAAAGACTATATCGAACCATGCAACTGGTTCAAGAACAGCATAAGATGTCACTGGAATCGGGCAAGAAACTCATGAACCAGTTGCTAGCTGAGGAAGGTGTGGACGAGTTGTTCATTGAGTCCATCAACCTTCATGCCGACGCAGTAGGAGTGGATGAGGCCATCCATGAGGCAATGGCTTACATTCACAGATTTGAGAAGAGGGTTCCCGTTCGTCCCAAGAGGTCCAGGAAACAAATTCATATAAATGTATCAGCACCAGGAGAGACAACGCAGGCAGGCGAATATCAGGAAGCACCACTGTCACCACCATCCCCACCTCGCACTACACAATTCACTCCACCACATGACACTAGCACCACCATGTCCACTACCACCACCATTGTCATGGGAATCCCACTCTCTTTGGGAATCCAATTCGGGGGAGTCACCATGCCCACTTTCACCACTCTGTTCACTGACGTAACATCCACTCCACCCACGATCCCCATCTACACTGTCACTCAAACAATTGACACTATGGAAACATCTCCTGCAACAGCACCGCTCCCTCCCCCCATGCCACCTTCATCTCCCATACCCCCTCCTCCCACATCTCCACTTGCATCCACATCATTCACATCTCCCATTCCCGCCCCCATTCCCCCTGCATCTTCACCCCTCCCAGCATTATTTAATGTAAATAGCATATTTTTAGCATTAAATCAATGTGTATATCAGCTCCAGAATGAGTACAGAGCTCTGGACGGCCGGTATCAACAACTGACAACACACCATCAGAACTTACAAAGGCAATTTCACATTCTACAAACAGAAAATGCAGAAGTGAATCAACGCTACACAATGCTTGAGCAGGCTCACCAAACATTATTGGAGGCACCCCAACCATCGACAGAATCAGGTGTCAAACAACTAGAAGCTTTGCTCGAAGTATACCAGACCGATAACCTGCGAGTCAGACGCAACTTGGCGCTACTACGAAAACATATGGCCACAGCACTGGAGGAGAACAAAAGACTGCAAAAACAAAATGAAGAGAATCTGGAAGCAGCAATGGAAGGCTCCCCTCACGAGATAGATCCAAAGCAGTTCAAAGCAGTTCCAACGGAGATGATGAAAACCATTTTGGAAAGCTATGCAGATCTCTTGGAAGCCCATGATGACTTGAAAAGACAGCGTGACACACTTCAGAGCAGGCTTAAGGAACAGGAGGAACAACCGAAGAGTGTCCCATCAACCTCCACCTCAGACGAAGTAAAGGCCTTAACTGAGCAAGTAGCAGAGTTACAGCAGAGGTTACTGACATACGAAAGGCAGCCATCTCCAGTGATCGAACCAGAGCAAGAAGAGTTGGTCCCTATTGAGGTCGATGATTCGTACGAGGAACCATATGTTCCTATGCCAATGCTAGGCGGGCGACGAACCTCAGAGGGACTGGACACATTGGAAGTGGAAGCACCTGAGTGGCTTCAGACACTGGAAAGGACAGCTAACACCCACGAAGAACGGGTGGCCATTCAGATCCAATCACTAGCAAACTTAGAAGAAACTGTCATAAAGTCTGAATACTTCAGAAGCATGTCTCATCATAGATGGATTGGTACCAATAATGACCAATACGTGCCATTCTGTATACTTTTGGCCGATTACAACGCGGAGATTCAACGACAATGTGGCAAGCCTCCCACGTTTGCTACACAATTTGGTCCAGATGATATACCGGTAAGTGCTCAGCGTGGGTCCATCCATCAACCCACCTGGAGAATCAGGCTTTTGGAAACGTATCCTGAAATGGTCCGAACCTGGAATAATATGCCGTTGTTTATTAAATATGATCCTTGTTACATTCCAGTTCTTCGACGACGCACCTGGCCTGAATTCACTATGGCTGTCAGAGACATCAAAGCCTGTGCAAAATGGTTGAATTATGTTTATCTAGCACCTCCACAAGGACCCCCCACGGTCAACTACATGATTTCTACAATCCGTCACTGGAGTACTCGGCTACGCAATAATCCTGATGTTATGGCCCAGATGTGTATGAAAATATTTGAATTAATGCTGATCACTTTCAGGACGTTTAAAAACATTAAGGACCCTCACTTCTCAGGTGCAGGCTTTGTGACAGGAAACCAGGATCTAGTGTATGATATGAGTACCACCCCGTCCATTGAAGTAATATATGCCTGGCACGCCAGAATCAAGTACCTCCCAGCCTGCTTTAAACAGACATTTGAGGAGATGTTCATCACAGGATTCTGGGAATATCACTCCGAAATCTTTATACCCAGACCATCACATCTCCTCCAATTATTTGCTGTGGAGAGAACTATTTACTCAGAACAATTGAGGGTGCCTCATCCAGATGTTCCTGGTCTTGTGAATTGGGATGATTTGCTCACAGATCTAGCACGCGGATTGCGACTCGAAGAACACCACCTAGCCTCCGATGTCGTCCAATACTATGTTCAAAAATCCTCTAGACAAGGGTCTGTCAGGAGCGACAGACGCGAGAGTGGGGGGGGTGTTGGCAGCAGTCAGGGAACAGAAGGAGCTACAAGACGAAGAGAGTCAGAGCGAAGGGACAGCACAAGCAGACATGGCAGTCAAAGAAGATCTGGCAAATAGGCCAATAATTTTCTTCAGGAAGAAGCACGTATGAGCATTCACGCAGATCTAGCACTAAGGCAACCTTTAATTTTTCAAAACCTCTACACCAATTAAAAGTGATTCTCATCACTAAGCACCATTGTAAATACCATTTCATCTTTTTGTAGCTCCATTTTGTGCAAGCCAAGGAGTCCTTGAGCTTGAGGAGCTTTAGAAGTATCTACCTGCCAATTTTCGTAATTTTTAGATCTCGTTTGAGCCCTCAAATAAGCCCTGGAACCTAATTTTTAACTAGGCCGGACACTAGGTCTGAACAGGGCCAAAGCTAGTCAAAAACTATAAAAGGAGCTAGAGAGCTCATTTTTGAGGTTAGATTGGAATTGAAACAAACTTGTATGAGCTTTTTGGAAGTAATCTAAGAACTCCATTGATTCTCTCTCTTTGTCTTGCCGTGTGTACGCGTGTGTGTGTATGTGTGTGCATGCTTGTGTGCTTCTCACTCACGCACTTGTGTCGCCACTTGCTCGAGGTCTTCATACCATCCTCACGTCTTCCCGGATTGACATTAAAGGAGGTGCTACTCATCACTGAGCTACAGTGGTGCTCATGTCCTATACCAGATCTTGGTTGCCTGTAAGAAAGCCAACTCCTGAGAAGTGGGGGTCTTTAATATTCTTGAATGTCCTGAATGTGATCAGCATTAATTCAAAGATTTTCATGCACATTTGGGCCATCACATCGGGGGTATTCTGTAGTCGAATGCTCCAGTGACGGATGGTAGAAATCATATAATTCACTGTGGGAGGTCCTTGTGGAGGTGCTAGATAAACATAATTTAACCACTTTGCACAGCCTTTGATGTTCTTGACAGCAATGGTAAACTCGGGCCAGGTGCGTCTGCGAAAGACTGGAACATAACAAGGATTGTATTTAATAAAGAGTGGCATGTTAGTCCAAGTACGAACCATCTCTGGGTAGGTCTCGAGAAGACGGATCCTCCAGGTAGGTTGATGAATGGATCCTTTTTTAGCCCTCTCTGGGATATCATCGGGCCCAAATTGTGTGGCGAAGGTTGGAGGTTTGCCACATCGGCATTGGATCTCCGCATTGTAATCTGCCAGGAGTACACAGTATGGCACATACTGATCGTCGTTGGTGCCGATCCATCTATGATGAGACATACTGCGGAAATATTCTGACTTTATGATGGTGTCTTCTAATTTGGCCATTGATTGGATTTGGATTGCCACTCGCTCTTCATGGGTTGTCGCTGTTTTTTTCTAGTGTCTGGAGCCATTCATGTACTTCGACTTCTAAGGTGTCCATTCCTTCTGAGGTCTGCTGACCACGTGGCATCGGCATAGGAACATATGGTTCCTCATACGTTTCGTCCACCTCAATGGGTACCAATTCATCTAGCTCTGGTTCTACAACTGGAGAGGGCTGCCTTTCATATTCCAGCAACTTCTTCTGCAGTTCCCACCTGCTCTGTTAATGCCTTTACTTTCGCTGAAGTCGAGGTCGTTTCTATGACTTTGGGTTGTGCCTCCTGTTCCCTGAGCTGGCGACGTAGTTCATCCCGTTCCCTTTCCAAATCGTCATGTGCTTCTAATAAATCAGCATAGCTTTCCAAGATTGTTTTCATTGTTTATGAGGGAACTGCTTTGAATTGTTCTGGGTCGATTTCATGGGGAGAGCCTTCCATGGCAGCTTCCAGGTTTTCTTCATTTTGCTTCTGTAGACGCTTGTTTTCTTCAAGGGCTATAGCCATGTGTTTTCTGAGTAGAGTCAAATTTCGCCGGACTCTCAGATTATGTGTTTGGTAGACCTCCAATAAGGCTTCGAGTTGTTTGACACCTGACTCTTGTGATGGTTGGGGTGTCTCCAGGAGGGTTTGATGAGCTTGCTCGAGAGTGGTGTAACGTTGATTGAGGTCTGCATTTTCTTCTTCTATACTTGTAAGCCGTCTCTGTACTTGTTGATGATTCGTCATCAGTTGATGATGACGGTCTTCGATAGCCTGATACTCACTCTGAAGTTGATACACGCATTGATGTAATGCCATGAATATACTATTTACATTAAACGATGCAGGGAAAGATGAAGATGCAGGGGGAATGGGGAAGGGGAAGGGAGTTGTGAATGCTGTGGAGTCAAGTGGTGAGGTAGGTGGAGGGGGTATGGGAGATTGAGGTTGTGTGGGGGGTGGGAGTGGTGCTATGGCTGGTGATGTTTCCATTGTGTCGAACGTGTGCGTGACTGTGTAGATAGGAACAGTGGGTGGGGTGGATATGATATTTGTGAAGAGTGTTGTGAAGGTGGGCATGGTAACTCCTCCGAATTGGATGTCGGGAGAGAGAGGAATTCCCATGACGACTGTGGTAATGGGTGTAGTTGTTTGTCCCAATCAGAGCGTTTATTATTCACCAATTTGGTAAGCGCATTGCATAGAATCTTGTTTGTGCTTTCGGCCTGGCCATTAGCTTGTGGGTGATAGGGGGCAGACTTCTTATGTACTACCAAGAACTCTTGGAGCATATTTTCAATAACTTCATTCAAGAAGTGAGTGCCTCTATCACTTACCAGCTCTATAGGTAGCCCGTATCTTGTGAACACATTCTCAAATAGGAACTTAGCAGTTGTCTGAGCATCGTTCTTTGTCGTAGCTTTTACCTCTACCCACTTTGTTAGATAGCCTGTGGCCACAATGATATATTCAGCATGTGAACCCTTGGCTGGGGGATTAATAGGACCTACAAAGTCTATTCCCCACTTAGAGAATGCACATCCACCCATCATAGGTTTCAGTGGCATCTCATCTTTGCGTATAGGATACTGAGTTCGCTGACAGACATCACACCTCTTCACATAGGTATGTGCATCCATGTGAAGGGTCGGCCACCATAATCCCGCAAATAGGATTGCTTTGATCACCCGATCTGGTCCAAAGTGTCCTCCTGCTACACCTTGGTGAGCAGTTTCCAAGATCTTGAGATATTCACTCTCATGGACACATAGTCTCAGGTAACCATCTTTACCACGCTTGTATAGATTATCACCAATGAGTGAGTAATATAGGGCTTCTTGTTCTAGACTTCTTTGTCTTGTCAGGGTCATATCTTGAGGGAATGTTTTTGTCCTCAAGAAGTCTACTAATGGTTCACTCCAATCTGGCACTATGGACACTTGATAAAGAGTGGCATGTTCCACACGTGGTTTAGTGCAACAGATTGGGCATTCTTTATACATCTTATGTACATCAGCTTCCATAGTAGGCCAATGCACTCCGAGTCTCCTTAGTGTCTGTAGAGTTTGTTGTTTTGAGTAGTGTTGCTCTGATGCACCTACATGTGCCAATTGCAACCATTTAGCGTACTCATCCTCTTCCACACAACAAGCTAGGATCCTTTGATCTGTTTGTTTGTACATGCTTCCTGCCATGATTTGGTACTTCTGGGCTTTTACTACTTCTCTACCTTGAGTGTTTATGACTGGGTGATTAGGCCCGTAGGTCAGTACTGGCACTAATGGCTTAGCCCACTGAGGTAGAACTTCCAGATTAAACAAGTAAGCATCAGGAAGGTCATCCGATACTCCTTGTGGGGCTTCTCCCGATGTGAGCCTAGAGAGATGGTCTGCTCTCAAGTGGGTCTTCCCTTTCCTCACCACAACCTCGAAGTCGTATTCCATTAGTAAGAGAAACCATCTTACTAATCTACCTGTATTGCATGGCTTGTTTACCAAGTACAACAGTGCTTGATGATCAGTAAAAAATTTGAACTTATTTGCAAGCAAATAGTTTCTAAACTTTTTAACTGCATATACCATGCCTAATCCCTCTCGTTCAGTGGTTGTATAGTTTCGTTCAGCCACATTCAACTGTCTACTAGCATAGGCAATTGGAAGATCCATATTGCCTTCTCCTGTAGGTTGTGCAAGTACACATGCAATAGCATAATTGGATGCATCCACATGAACATGGAAGGGCTTATTCCAATCCGGTGTGGTCAAGATTGGTGCTGAACACAATCTTCTTTTGAGCTCATTGAAGGAGTTTTCACATTCATCAGTCCACTCAAAGTTGGTCAGAAGTCCGTACAGAGGCTTTGCTATGATGGCATACATGTGTATAAACCGTCGGTAATAACCACAATGCCCCATGAAAGCTTGTACTTCCTTGACGTTCTTTGGCCTAGGTAACTATGCTATGGCTTTTACTTTCTCTTCATCAGTGGATATTCCATTCTTTGACACTATGTGTCCTAGAATCTTGCCTTGTCTGACCATGAAAACACACTTTTCTAGGTTCAAGCAGACTTGATATTCTCTGCATTTGTCAAAGATTTGCCTGAGTTCTAGTATATGTGTTTGTCTAATGTTGGAATGAGCACAGAGGTCATCAACATAGACTTCCAAATTCTTCCTCAGGAATTCTTTAAACACGTGACACATCAATCTTTGGAAGGTTGCAAGGGCATTGGTCAGCCCGAATGGCATTACCCTAAAAGCGAATATGCCCCACTCTGTGGCAAAAGCTGTCTTATGGTGATCTTCTGGAGCTATGGCTACTTGATTGTAGCCCGAAAATCCATCAAGGAAGTTGTACACTTCCTTGCCTGCTACTCTTTCTAACAGATGTTCTGTGATAGGAAGCGGATAGTTGTCTCGAATTGTGGCTGCATTGACCTTTTTCAAGTTAATGCACACACGTAGCTTTCCATTCTTCTTGGGCACCACTACAATGGGGGATACCCACTCAGTGTGCTCAATTTCATAGATGAATCCAACTTCTACCAGATGATCTATCTCTTCTTTGATCTTATCAGCATAATTATCATTGTATGTGTATGGCTTTTGCTTGGAGGGTTTGGCATCTGAGGTCATGGGGATAGTGTGTGAGCATATGTCTGGATCAACACGCTTCAAATCCTTGTAACTCCAAGCAAATACATCTCTGTATTCTCTTAGCAAGGCTATCAATTCATACTCCTCCTCCTTGGTGAGGTCGTGTCCTATGTAAGTGCCTTCTTCTATGGCTACCACTACTTTCTTGGTGGTTTCTTTGTTATCATAGGCTTCTCCTGATTGTGCCTCTTGCTTAGGCATTCTTATCATGACTCTCCTATCGTCTATCTCATATTTTTAAAAGTTTTCAGGCACCTCAAACAAAGATTCTTCCTTTTCTGGTGTGAATTCTCTCTTCTTTCTTTTCTTTCCTTCATCCTTAGGGATCACTTGTGTAGCTAACCTTACATCATTTGTATGCTCTCCATGTCTCTGGGGTTGAAATTCTACTTCACAGAAGTATTCTTCATCTGATGCAAAAGGTGGGTCCATAATGATTGACTCTAGATTGGAGTCGCTCACATCCTCAAATGCATCAGGGCTAGGTTCACACTCTTCTAAAACTGCATCTCCCATGATTGGCTCTATGGAGAAAACTGAAATGTCATAGCCATCCTCATCACAGTGTGGTGTCCATTGTTCTTCATTGATGGCTACATCCATGGTTGCTAGGATTTCTGCCCAGCCGTGGGGTTCAAATTCTTCATCAGGAAATACTACAGGTGCATAGGCTGGTTCTTGAATGGATCTATGTGTTTCTTTTGCACCTATCTCTCTGGCTTTTTCTCTCTTCTCCTCTTCTATTGCCACTTTACACATCCATAAGTGAGTGTCTTCATGCATCCATGAGGATCCTGATCATATGGAGTGCACTGACTCTGTATCATCTTTAGCTCTATGGATGGGATTCCATTGGATAGGAGGGACATCTCTATGAGAGTAATCCTTGAGATTGACTTTGGTCGTAACACCTAAGTGTTGCAAATACAAGGAATTGGTTCCCCAATCCTGGACCACTTGCAACTATCGCATAAATGGTCTTCCCAAAATCATCTCATAGGCATGATTCTTGCTGAAATCACATATGGCGAAAGTATGCTCGAACTCAACACCGCATGTAGTGAGAGTTATTCCTTCCAGCAAGCCTAAAGGTCTTTCTATGTGGCCATCAGCCATCTGCAATTTCATCCTTGTGGGCCTGAGTGTTGGCTTGCCCCAACGCTTCCATAGGGAAGTGGTGGCAATAGCAACTCTTGCACCTGAGTCTAGAATTGCCTTGGTTGTGTACCCCTGATGGGTAATGGGAAGATAGGTGTTTCCTTCTTCACCTTCACGCATATCTCCTATCTTGTCTAGAGGAATTTCTGGCACTGTCCTATGAGAACCTACCTGGGAACGAGGTTTTGCTATCTCTGGTACTTGTTTGGCTATATGTTTCCATAACTCTGGCCTAACTTTGAGTAGCTCTTCTAAAGTGAGATTGCACTGCACTTTAGTGTTTTTTACTACCTCAGTATTCATTTCTTATCACGACCGTGGGTGCTCTCATACAGGTCGACTTGGCTTCCCATGGGCCTGTGAAGTGGGGTAATTCATGTAAAGAATTAGACTCAAAGTCTAATCTCTCTTGAGACTGGGTGCTCTCCTGCTCTCCATAAATAGAGGGAATATCTTGTGGGAATTGATCATGTGCGTCATCCACAAGTTCAATGGGAGGAGGGACTTCACTTTCTTTAGCCCATTTGTCTTCTTGAATCTCTCGTAGGAATTCTGGTGTGTACCTATTCATGGAAGAGGAGGTGTTTGGTTCAGTGGAATTGGGCACAAAAGCTTCCTGTGGGGGAAGGCTTATTCTTTTGCTGGCCTCATCTCTTCCTTGATTTTTTTCTTCCTTGGCAGATCTTACAATTATGCTCTCTAACTTCTCTAATAGTCCATCCAAGTGCAATTGTGTCTTAGCTGAGCCAGAGTAGTTGAAGAGGCGACTGGCTTCAAACATGGTCTCAGCCAATGTGACAATTTTCGCGCAAAGCTTGGTTCTTTCTATCTCTAGGTCAACTCTGGGGTAGCACTTGTCATGCTCCATCACATTTGGCCCTTCTTGGATTCTGGCCTCATATGTCTTAAGCATCATGTCTATGTCTTCAGGAGTGGGGTCAGCTAACACTGATCCTACTCTAGGGGGTGGTGGGATGGTCTTAGGTAGGTGGACAGATGGTGGGTTAGATGGTGATGGAAGTGAGGGTGGTGGTGGTATGTGAGAGTTTGTTTGAGAGGTGAGTTCAACAATTTTGGCTTTTGTTTCTCTTATGCTTTCTTCTAAGTCGCTCATCTTTTTAGACCATTGTCTTTTCATTCTTTCTCGACTATCCCTCCAAGCTCTCGATCGTTTCTTGGCTATGCTCTCGGTTTCACTAACCTCTGCACTCTTCTCTTGACCTATTCCTGGGTTCTGTTGCAAAGCCTGGGCTCTAGTGATCACTTGTACTGGTGCAGTGGAAGTGACACTTCCTGTTGAGTCTACAAGTAACCCAATAACGTTAATTGGAGTTATTTTTGGCATATTATTGGGATTCTTTTGGCAGTCTCGTAAGAGATGCTCCTTCCCGCAATCTTGGCAAAAGCCTTGAATCGTCACTAATTGGGGTTGTGTAGGTGGAGGTCAGGGGCAATCACGGATGAGGTGATCTCCCTGACATCTGTAGCATGGCCCTCTAGGGAATGGGGGTCTCACCTGCCTAGATTGGGGTCTAGAGTTAGGGTTTGTGTACATTACATTTGTGTACTCTGGCTCCCAACTAGGTTCACTTGGTTCTTCACTGTAGTAGGACTCACCATGTTCAGGAGATTGCATGTAGTAAGCATGGGGACTATCAATATGTGTAGAATCAAAGCTATGGTCACTAAGATCACTTTCTGAAAGCAATGGTGTTACTGCCACTATAGCTCTATTCAAATTTTCCTTAGCTGCTGCATACTTTATCGGAATCACATTAGCTAGGGTTGGGGGTTGTTGAGCTAACACAGGTTGTGGCCTTTGTTGGTTTTGGTAGGGTTGTTGATAGGGTTGCTGCGGTCTGCCATATTGTTGTGGAGGGTACTGGTTCTGATACCTTACTTGTTGTGGATAGGGCTGAGGGTAGGTTTGCCTAACTGCTTGCTTATTGTATGGGCAGTCTTGTGCTGTGTGATTTGTGTATCTCCGTTCTATGGTGCAGTATTGGCTACTAGGATTCACTTGGGGTTGAGTCATGATGGGACATATGTTCGCCATATGGTCACCACCGCAAGTATAGCACCTCTTTACTGGGGCAAACCTTGGGATTTGTTTACTAGAGACACCTAGTTTTTGAGCTACTTTCTCTGCAAGTTCTTCAATAGATGTGGATTGTGAGGAAGAGAGGCTAGAAGCACTATCGGAATCTTTGTAGACTTTTGAAAGCTCTAGTTCCTCCCCTAGGTTATCCTCGATGTCGATGCACATGCGTACACACTCTTCTATGGTCCTAGGGTCCTTCAAGTACACATAGGACCTCAATTTGGTACTTAGCAATCCATCCAAGAATAAAGCCACTTGTTTAGCAGGTGTTGGTAACTCAGGAATAGGGCATCTCTCAAGATATTGCCTAAATCTTCTTCCTGCAAGTCTTACGGTCTCTTGAGGGGTCTGCTTGAAGCTATGTATCAATGAGGAAGTATTATGCCTTATGCCACTTTTAGAGAATTCGGTGATGAAAGCCTCTAAGAGTTGGTCTATGCTCCTGAACTGTCTCTCATTCAATGGTTGAAACCACGTAAGGGCTATGTTCCTCAGGGTTAGACCAAAGGCATTATACTGCGTGAATAGGTCCTCAACTTGTTCAGCTCTCAAAACTTGCCTAAACTCAGCCACATGATCATAAGGGTCTCCTGTGCCATCGAAGTAGTTCTTCATAGACTTAACCAGCTGTGTAGGTCTCAAGGTTCTGGTGTGTTCCCTAGGCCTTGGCAGAGGGAAATCATTAGCATTCCTCTGGTTCCTTGGGGCTCTAAGTCCCTCAGGTTCCACTCTATTTATTTCCGTTCTCGTTCTGTCTCTTCCCACTGGGTTGGCAAAGCTTACCTCCGGTCTATCTCTATGTCTGTCTCTTTGAGTTCCATGAGCATGGGAGGTTCCAGCTCCTAGGTGACCCAAGGACACATTCGATCTTGGTTGGGGGAAAATAAATTCACCTTTCCAAGTGTAAGCATGCCTATCATTTTCTATAACCACAAAGACCCTCTCTGAAGCATGATCCAAGTAGGTCACTTTGCCTGGACTATCAAGATCTTTGAACTCATATATCATGATTGTTCCTACCTCATTCGGCTGATCAGATCTATACCTCCAAAAGGCTTCATCAGTCTCTCGGTTCAGGAGTAGATCTATGCTCTTATTGTCTTGGGGAATCCACTCTGGTGTGATAATCCTAGTGAGAACAAATTTGCCTCGGGGGGTTCTAGGTTCTACACCCATGTTTCCTTGCTCTAGGTCACCTAAGTCCGTTTCTGGGACCACATTCCCAAATTCATCTGTCCTATCTGGATGACTGGTGACTACAAATATTGTCCCGTCTTTGTCCAAGTACACTCCATTTTCAAACTTGACCGCTGGATGTTCTAGTCCAATGGATTGGTCAGGGTTTTTGATCTGGACCACAGATCTTCCTAGGCCGTCCTCATAGATGCTAGCACCTAATCGGTTGGTCCTAAGGTATTCGAGTTGCGTCTTGTAAGGGCCTTCCACCCTATGTAAATATGGCACTCCAGAACTTCCTGTAGGTCTCTCCATACCATGGGACATCTCAGAATCGCTAGTCTCAAAGCTAGGGTAGTACGTATGATGGCTCAACTGCTGGGCCCAAGACCTAGCAGTATGATTGACACTAGCCTCTTAAGATCTAAGACTTTGTCTATCTCTCCCTAGGTGTCGTCCTGATCTAAGGTTCATAAGCCCAATTGAATAATCCCAATTTTTTCCCAAGTACACTTTGCGTTGCCGAGTTCTTTTGTATCAGTCACTTGTTCTTTTTTAATTGCTCTTAGGGTGTCACTTCTTGTCCAATTAATCTTCGTCGCAAGGAACACTTAAGTTTTTATCGTACTTTGAGTGAGGTTGCTCGATTTAATTTCTTTCCCTTAGGTTGTTTCGCAATTGTAATCTCCTAGCACTTGCACTTGAGTTATTAGAGTTCTTGAACTTGGTTGTTTTTAACGTGTTCCTAATTAATCAAAACCTCTATCCATACTTAGCCTATGCTAGGGATTGACAGAGGGTGTTGATAATTTCCAACCTTAAGTTTCTTCCCTTGGTTGCCCTTGTATGCCCAGGAAGCGTGTTCCCAAGCTCGCACTTACTCTTGCTTCGAGTACCCTTCCATGCTCTCAAAGAACCTGAAAAATTCCACAATTAGCTCAAGAATTGAATTCAGTTGACAGACAGATCATTTTCATGCATACCTAGTTGCCTTTTGCCTCTATGGAAAACAATCCCAAGGGAAACTTAGTTTTCCTACCCCGAGATATGGTCACTTCAATTGGATTTCGTATGAGGAAGTTATGCCAGTTCAAGGTTTTGGGGCTAAAACAGGATTTAGAACAGGTTAACAGGCAAATAGGACTTCTCGAAATACTTTGTGTAATGGCCTCACAATGCAATGATGAACCCTAGTATTTGTCCCACAATTTGTCAAAAATAGACCATTATTTTTTGCCCTAAAAAATTAGCCGAATTTTCCATTCAATCGCGTTCGCAAGCTCTGTCAAACGTGATTGATAGGTTAGTCGCGATCGACGTGTCGGTCGCGATTGACAGATCCGTCATGGCTGTCAGTCGCGATTGACAGGTCCATCGTGGCTGTCAGTCGCGATTGATGGGTCAATCGCGATTGACACGTGGCCCGGATTTTTAGTCGATCGTGGTCAAAGAGTCGTTGACTCTGTCAGTTGCGATTGATGGGTCAATCGCGATTGATAGGTCCGTCGCAAGGGTCTGTCGGTCCTGGTCAAGCAATCGTTGACTGGGTCGGTCGCAATTGACAGGTCCGTCAGGGCTATCAGTCGTGATTGACTGGTTGATCGCGATTGATGGCTCGATCGCGATTGACACGTGTCACGCGTAGGTTCTGTCAGTCGTTGACTCTGTCGGTCGTGATTGATGAGTCGATCGCGATTGACAGAGCCGTCGGCATGTGTCCGTCGTGGTTTGTCGATCGCGATTGACAGGGCGATCGCGATTGACAGAAAACTGAGGAATTTTAAAATTTCAAGCACACATTTGGGAAGCTCTAGGCATGTAGATCATGATTATGTACTTTGTTTAGCAAAAAGATCATTTTTTCTGTCGGTCGCAATTGACAGAGTTCAACGCCTCGGGACCTGCACAGTCAAATTTTTACCTGCTGGAGCTGGTGAAGCTGTTGGGGATGCTGATTCCTACAGAAAATCTCAAAAAACACAAAAAATCACAAGCACACAAACACTCTCTCGCTCTCTCTCACAAGTGAAATGAGGGGAATGGTATGGGTATGGTGATATGACCAAAAAAAAAAAAATTCGCGATGATGGAGATGGAGGTGGGAGATGGTGATGGTGATGATGGTGATGAAGATGGTGAAGAAAACAAAAGAAAATAGATTAAAGTGAAGGAAATACCTATAACTCCAACACCTCAACTCTACGTCTTACCATCACACGCTCGTCCTCAAAGCTCGATCCCCGGCAACGGCGCCAAAATTTGGTGTAGCTCATTGATGAGTAGCACCTCCTTTAATGTCAATCCGGGAAGACGTGAGGATGGTGCGATGACCTCGAGCAAGTGAAGGCACAAGTGTGTGAGTGAGAAGCACACAAACATGCACACACATACACACACACGCGCACATACGGCAAGAACAAAGAGGAAGGCAATGGAGTTCTTTTAGATTACTTTCAACAAGCTCATACAAGTTCAAATCAATTACAAGCTAACCTCAAAAATGAGCTCTCTAGCTCTATTCATAGTTTTTGGCTAGGTTTTGGCCTTGTCCAGACATAGTGTCTGGCCTAGTTAAAAATTAGGTTCTCTACCCTATTTGGAGGTTCAAACAGAGTCTAAAAAATGTGAAAACTGATAGGTAGGTACTTCTAAAGCTCCTCAAGCTCAACGACTCCTTGGCTTGCACAAAATGGAGCTACAAAAATATGAAATGGTATTTACAATGGTTTTTAGTGATGAAAATCACTATTTTTGTAGGGATTTCTTCTAACATTTTGACATACATTTCCTGGAGCTCCCTACTTGCTCCTTCTTCTTGTGTGCCCAACTCTTTGATGCCTAAAAAATTTAAATGGCCTACTTGCCAGATCTTCTTTGACTACTGTGTCTGCTTGTGCTTTCTCTTCGTTCTGACTCCCTACGTAGGCTTCCTTGTCTTGTGACTCCTTCAGCTCCTTGACTACTGCCAACAAGGATGCACCACAGTGTGCTCTCCTCCTCAAGAGCTCCACGATGATATGCTCCAAGTAGAAAATCGAGGTCCTGAGGCCGCACACAATACTTCGCACAGATGCTGCAGAATACACAGGAAACACAGTACACAAGGAGCATGAAGACAGACTTCTTAAGTCTCACACATGCGGTCGAACATACAGTCTATGGCTGACCAAACCACTATATGTTTTATTAGAGAACATATACAAAGAAGTGTCCAGTGGCCACATGGACACTAACGGTAACATTTAATATATATATTGAGCACATATACACCATGTACGCTTCTGTGGATACCACTTATGTACGTCCATGTGGTCATTGATATAGCGGTTTGTTGGAAGTCAATGTTTATATTGGCTTAACAATTAGCTTCACTAAGAAGCATCAACTTCAAGTCTTAGTTCTACAATAGACTAAATAGAAGTTTTACTCTTAGAGACTACTTCAATCAGTCGACGGGCACAAGATTCATAGAGTCTTTGTAGATTCTTGTATAACAAAACTACGCGGTCAGCATGGCTACAAGAAAGCACTCTCTTACAGCCCACCCGGGTTCAAAACCCACGTACGGCAGCAAACGCAAAAGCTTCTTTTGAAAAGCTATTAAAAATAAAATGCGTTTCTCTATTCATGCGCGATCGCATAGCGAAGAAGCTTTATGGTTTATCGTAGCTTTATTAGTGTTTTTCGATGTGCTTTTCAAGGAGGAGAACAACTATATAAACAAGGCCTTGGCTCCTTGTATAATCACTCACTCAAAGATCTAGAGCTTGGAGATCTTCTTGAAGACAGAGTGTTCTCACACTCTTGAAGGAGGTGAAGTTTTGGTGAAGGAGAGGCTACTCTCATTGCAGCAGGAAGTCTTCTACGAGGTGGTTGTAACTATCTTTTGTGAGTTAACCTTGTGGTTGATTTACAATTTCGCTACACTATTTTGTTAGCTTCGTTGCTTCATTCTCTTCACACACTTAGATTATTTCGACATAATCTAAATTTTGTATCATCATCTTCTTATTCTTCCATTAGTGAGTGCACCACTTTATATGGTTGAGTAGTACTCCCATGTTGTAATTTGGACATCTATTATTTTTAGTGAAGTAAGCATCTAGCTTACGTTCCCTATCCTTGTCTCAAGATCTCTTTCTTTCTCTATCTCACTTATCATCTTGTCAATTAAGTTGTGTATGCTCAAGAGGCTTTAGTATTGGAACGATCCTGGGGCCCCAAATTCCAACACTTGGTATCAGAGCACATAATTGACATACACACTTAAGATAAGATGAGTGAGATTAGAATTGAGATTGAAGACAAGTTGGATGGATCTTCGAATTATCCCATGTGGAGTTTCATGATGATGAACTTGTTAGTGACAAAGGATTTAAAACTTCTAAATGTAGGAGTTGAGATATCAGATGAAGAAATGGTAAATATGCTGATTAATTCACTTCCTATTTCATATCAATCTTTCATAACCACTCTTACCCTTACCACAAGAGATAGAGAGGTTACATTTGAAGAGTTAGAGTTCTTGTTGCTTCAAGATGAAGATCAGTTGAAGGGAATGGAAGAGAATGAAGAAGCGCTTTCATCTTCATCAAAGGGTAAGAAGAAGAAGGATAAGAAGAAGGAAAAACAATCCAAGAAGGTAAGTAGATCCCTCTCACCTTCTACTTAAGATTCTGTATCTACGACATCTAAAGAGAATTCTTCTAAGAAGAAGGTAAAAATATGTTCTTTTTGCAAGAAACGTGGACATATTCAGTCAGAATGTTATAGAAGGATTGCAGCAGAAAAGAAAAAGGCATCAGGTAATGTTGCAGAAGATGATAAAAAAGGGAAATCTCAAGGTGATTCTTATGCCTGTATCACTATTGAGGAAGTAGCTTTTGATCAAGCAGCTTTACAAGTTCTTTTAGCAAGTCCTTGTGTATTCGACACAGGTGCTACAAAGCATATGACAGGTTGTAGAGAAGTATTTTCTTCTCTTTCTTATTCTTCTGGTAGAAGAGTTACTATTGCAGATGGCAATGATTTGGATGTTGTGGGAATAGGTATAGTAACCCTAAAGTCAAGAGAAGGTGGTGTTTTTCAAATTTCAGATGTCCTTTATGTACCTAAAATGAAGAAGAATCTGCTATCTATATCTTCATTTTTAAGTGATGGTTTTAAAGTTGTATTTGAGAAAGATCTTTGTAAGATCTTATCACATAACGAAGACAAGTGTCTTTTGCAAGGTACGCATAAAGGAGGGATCTTTGTTTTGTCAAAAATCAGTCAGGCATATGCAGTCAAATCTTCGTCACCGGTGGAAGATATGAAGCTATGGCATGAAAGATTTGGACATATCAGTTTTGGAGCTCTCAGGAATATCAAAGACAGAGGTATGGTTGAGAGTTTGCCCTCATTCAAGCTACCTGATGATTCAGATATATGTGAAGGTTGTCTTGAAGGTAAGATGCATAAACTACCTTTCAAGAAACATGGTCATATTACAGCTACCAGGAAATTGCAGATTATTCATTCAGATGTGAATGGACCTATGAGAGCAGACTCTATTCAGGGTTTCAGGTATTTTGTCCTATTTGTGGATGATTTTACAAGATACTCATGGATCTATGGTCTTAAGTCGAAGTCAGAAGTCTTTCCTATGTTCAAGAAGTTTGTAGCTATGGTTGAAAATGAAAGTCAGGAAACTGTCCAGATTCTAAGAAGTGATAGAGGTGGAGAATACTTTTCAAATGAGTTTCAGACATTTCTCGATGAGAAAGGTATTACTCGACACCTTACTATTGCTTATACTCCTCAGCAAAATGGTGTTGCAGAAAGAAAGAATAGAGTGCTTGTTGAAATGATGCGGAGCATGATGGCGTCCAAGAAGCTTTCACCGAAATTCTGGTTTGATGCAGTACATACAGCTAATCACATTTTAAACAGGTCATCTACAAAAGCTTTAAAGGTAATCACACCGTATGAGGCTTATTATGGTAGAAAACCTAATGTAAGTTACTTCAAAGTGTTTGGATCACTTTCTTATGTACATGTTGAGAAAAAGGACCGAGGCAAACTAGATGTAAAGGCAAAGAAAGCTGTTTTTATTGGATATCCTGTTGAAAGTAAAGGATACAGGTTTTATGTTCCAGAGACAGGTGAAGTTATTCTTTCACGTAATGCTTATATTGCTGAAGATAAGGTTTATGATAAAGAAGCAGAAATTCCAGAGTTCATTAGTGAAAATGACTATGGAATTTTTAGAAAGATTCTGGATGTAGATGTTCAGCCATATCAGGAGGGAGTTAAACCTCAAATTCCTAGTATTCAAGAAAAAATTGAAGAAAGAGGAATTTCACAACCTTATACAGAGTCAGTTCCACAAGAGACTTTGGTTCCAGAAATGGAAGAAGTTAAAGTTCCAGAAAGTCCTAGTACCTCGGCAGGACAAGTTCCAAAACCTGTGGAAGCTGAAAGTTCCGAAAGAGTTTCACCACTATTCAAGGATACACCTACGTGGTTATATCAAACTTGGAAAGATAGTGGTATAAAAACTTTTACTGGAAGAACAAGGAGTCAGACTAGAAAACAACAACAAGATCATGTAAGAACAAGAAGTCAAACTAGATAGCAAAAAGATCATGTAAGTTTTGCTGAAGACTTCGAGATTCATGATATTTTGGCACTTACGACTGTTGAAGATGAACCTGCATGTGTTAAAGATGCACTTAACATTCCTATTTGGAGAAAATCTATGCAAGAAGAGATTGATTCTATTCATAAGAATCAAACTTGGCAGCTATGTGAGTTACCAGAAGGAAAGAAGGCTATAGGTGTAAAATGGATCTTAAAAATCAAAAGGAAAGCAGATGGTACTATTGATAGATACAAGGCCAGGTTGGTTGTCAAAGGATATGGACAACAAAAAGGTATTGATTATGATGAGACATTTGCTCCTACATCTAGGATGACTGTTATTAGGTCAGTACTTGCTCTAGCAGCACATTTTGGTTGGCATATATATCAACTTGACATTAAGACTGCTTTTCTAAATGGTGATTTACACGAGGATGTGTATATTCAGCAGCCAGAAGGTTTTGAAGAGACAGGTAAAGAACACTTAGTGTGTAAGCTTATAAAAGCTTTGTATGGTTTAAAACAGGCACCTAGAGCACGGTATGAAAAGATACATACATATCTTTTATCCATTGGTTTCCATAACTCAGATGCAGCTCCAACTCTTTATATCAAAGTTGAAACAGGTCCCAGAGATGAAGATTTGCAGATGTTCAAAGAGCAATTGAAGCAAACATTTGATGTGAATGATTTAGGCATTTTACATTATTATCTTGGGATTCAGTTTCTGTTTCAAGATGAGTGTATCTACATGACACAACAGAAGTACATTGAGAAACTTTTGGAAAGGTTTCAGATGGGTGATTCTAAACCTATGCAAACACCTATGGATCAGAACACGTCTTTACAAATGGTAGCAGATGCAGAGCCATTTGATGCTACTCTATATAGTCAAGCAGTTGGTTGCTTGATTTATCTTTGTAATACACGTCCTGATATACAGTTTGCAGTTTCTCAAGTATCAAGGTTCATGCAGAATCCGACAGTGTTACATTGGAAAGCAGTAAAGCGGATCTTTCGTTATTTGAAGGGAACTTCAAATTATGCTATGGTATTTTTGAAATCTACACATTTGTTACTAAAAGGATTTTTAGATTCTGATTGGGCAGGTGATAGAGACACAAGAAGAAGTACTAGTGGATTTTGTTTTTATCTTGGAGATTGTCTTATCTCATGGTTTTCAAAAAGACAACCCACTATTGCCACTTCATCGTGTGAAGCTGAATATCGTGCAGCATTTACAGCTACTCTAGAGTCAGTATGGTTGCAGAAGATTTTCAGTTATCTTGATGTAAGAGTACATCAACCCATTCAGATATTTTCAGATAGCCAGAGTGCTATAGCTATAGCTAAGAATCCAGTGCATCATGCAAGGACAAAGCATATAGAGGTACACTACCACTATATTCGAGAGCAGATAGCTAAGAAGCACATTGAGCTGGTTTATGTTCCTTCTAGTGAGAATGTTGCAGATATTTTTACCAAAGCATTGACTAGAGATAGTCATGAGAAGATTTGCAGGTTACTGAAGCTTGTACCAATATAACATTGAAGGAGGGATTGTTGGAAGTCAATGTTTATATTGGCTTAACAATTAGCTTCACTAAGAAGCATCAACTTCAAGTCTTAGTTCTACAATAGACTATATAGAAGTTTTACTCTTAGAGACTACTTCAATCAGTCGATGGGCACAAGATTCATAGAGTCTTTGTAGATTCTTGTATAACAAAACTACGCGGGTAGCATGGCTACTAGAAAGCACTCTCTTACAGCCCACCGGGGTTCAAAACCCACGTACGGCAGCAAACGCAAAAGCTTCTTTTGAAAAGCTATTAAAAATAAAACGCGTTTCTCTATTCATGCGCGATCGCATAGTGAAGAAGCTTTATGGTTTATCGTAGCTTTATTAGTGTTTTTCGATGTGCTTTTCAAGGAGGAGAACAACTATATAAACAAGGCCTTGGCTCCTTGTATAATCACTCACTCAAAGATCTAGAGCTTGGAGATCTTCTTGAAGACAGAGTGTTCTCACACTCTTGAAGGAGGTGAAGTTTTGGTGAAGGAGAGGCTACTCTCATTGCAGCAGGAAGTCTCTACGAGGTGGTTGTAACTATCTTTTGTGAGTTAACCTTGTGGTTGATTTACAATTTCGTTACACTATTTTGTTAGCTTCGTTGCTTCATTCTCTTCACACACACTTAGATTATTTCGACATAATCTAAATTTTGTATCTTCTTATTCTTCCATTAGTGAGTGCACCACTTTATATGGTTGAGTAGTACTCCCATGTTGTAATTTGGACATCTATTATTTTTAGTGAAGTAAGCATCCAGCTTACGTTCCCTATCCTTGTCTCAAGATCTCTTTCTTTCTCTATCTCACTTATCATCTTGTCAATTAAGTTGTGTATGCTCAAGAGGTTTTAGTATTGGAACGATCCTGGGGCCCCAAATTCCAACACGATTATGTTCTTGCATAAAGCCTTTTACGTTTGAAAAAGAGGGTCATGGTGATGTTTTCTTAACTAGGAGACACCCAGATGTCGGGGTCTCTTCGGTGATGCAGGTGGAAGACTTACCCAGCCTCGCCATAGGATATGTATGATAGTTGTTCATAGGTGCTTGATAAGCCTAGTTGGCTTCTATTGGGTAACTAATTATATGCAGTGGAGTGAGTGATTCACTATGCGAGTAAACATGTCAGTACTTGCAGTTTTATGATATTTTCACATTGGTCATATGCTCATTTTGTAGAGGATACTCTGGCAAAATTTTTCCAGATTCGTGGTTTAGTCAACTATACAATGGTCGATTTACTCTTCGGAACACTTATTCGTTGGTCTTTGGACTCTTCTAGCTCCATTATCATTCTATTCAGTTCTCTACCATTATGGCATTAGAGGTCTCAGGCACATGTGGTGGATCAGGGTCTACTGCTAGTGTTCCGAGGAGGAGCTATAACTTGTAGGGCAAAGACCATTTTGGGATCCGAAAATTTGATGGCATAAACTTTGCTATGGAAGTATCATATTAAATATGTGCTGATTCAAAGGAGGCAATGGAAGCCAGTAAATGGTATTGATGAAGATGATTGGGATGAGTTAGATGAAATGGCGAAGTCTGCTGGGGGATGGTTCTAACACCCCAATGCAAAACTGGAAGATGGCTGCCCTCCACTAGGTCCACAAGTAGTGATATATGCTCACTATTCTGAACTTTTCTCTCAACCAATACAGAGTCTTAAAATGCAATTTTGCAGACTTGTAGTATACTATAAGATCTACCCAAAAAGTTTTAAATCATCCCAACTAGATATTCCAATTGAGAGAAGCACCCTCTACAAAGTAGGCTACTTGTTTGCAACACTCTCTGCCTATGTGCAGAGATATGCCTTCACAAAGTTGGCGATTTCTCACAACTCACTAAGCCAAATTACTTGAAACTACAACAAAGTTCTGGGCACAATATGAGAGACCAATTGAAGGTTGAAATCAATGAAAATGAGTACAATAGAGAGCAAACAATGCTCTAGAATCTGGTACAATCAGATTTGGAAAAGCCTAACTACACCTCTAGATAGAGAGGAGCAAAATCATGAGAAAATGAGGTAAGCAAGCAAGCGGGCTGCTTGCTGGATTTATGACTTCACTAAACTAAGTGGGAAACTTGTGGAATGTATACAACGCAAGAAAAAAATGCGGGATGATGCTTATATAGAGTTTTACTTTTCCTACAATCTAGCTAACCACCCACCAATCAGTTTAGGTGCACCTTTTGGTGGTTGATTTGATGAGATTTGAATTTGATTGCATTTGGTTTTTGCATGATTGAGACTTGATTTTCAACAAAGTCTACCATTTGCTTGCACGTGGCAAATAATGGTTACTTTACAATATTAGACTATGAAAGTGCAAAGGAGCTTTGGAAGTTATGCAATACATATGAAAAAGAGACGGCATCAAATAAAGTGCATCTGATGAGAAAAATATATGAACTTTGGATGGAGGAGACAGATAGTGTTGCTGCTCATCTAAATGAGTTTGATGCTATATTCTCCTAGTTACAGGCACAAAACATGGATATGGACAACGAAATGAAAGCAATATTGTTGTTATGCACCCTGCCATCTTTTGAGATATCAAGCTCAACATGTGATGATCCAGGATGACACGTACCAGTTTATCGTTTCTCTGACATGTATTGTGGTCACGCCGATATATGTCAGGGATAGTTCATTGAGCTTTATTAGATTTATCTACCAAGAGTGATGCCACATTTGTTTCTTGCCAGCTCACACATTCACGAACATTAGGTTTTTCCTTATGTATTGGTCTTTATATATTGCACTTAATTGTATTCTTGTTTTTAGGTCATTCTTGTACATTCCTTTTTATGTAATAGAAGAAGAAGAAGAAGAATCAGCAACGTGGCAAGAGCAGGAACAAGGAAAAGAATGGTCAACAGAATAAGAGTAGAAGTAAATCAAGGAAGAGGGATATCGAATGCCATTATTTTCATAAGAAAGGACATATGAAGACAGACTATTATGCATTAAAGAATGCTAAAGGTAAAGGACAGAATGTTGATATCGGCTTGCACAAAATGGAGCCATAAATTACAAAAAGGATTTTTCTATGTTACATATGGTACGAAAGTGATGAAAATCACTGTTGGAGTTTTTTGAAATATATTTGTTTGAAAAAAATGATTCGACTGACTCCCTGCTATTTCATTGTGCTCTGTCTTCATATGCTTCCGCGTCTTCTATGCCTCTGACTACTGCCAACACCTTGCATGAAAAATTGGATTGGCAGCCAAGTGAATGGAACTCATGTTGTCACCAAAAATACTTCGAGTTCCAATCTCCAATCCAAGATTTGTAAATAGTGTTTTCATCCACATTGCTTCTTGGGCGGCTATGGCATGACCTTTGTATTCAGCTTCAGTAGATGAGAGAACAACTGTGGGTTCCTTCTTGGATGAACATGAGACAAGTTTTGATCCTACAAAGGTAAGATATCCTAAGGTGCTCCTTCTCTCTTCCTTGGAGCCAGCCCAATCTACATCACATAACAACTTTAGACTTAAATGAGATACATAAGGGTAGTATACCCCTTCATTCATGGTCCCTTTGAGATATCTAAGTATCCTTTTGGCAGCTTCCATGTGAGGCTTCCTGGGTATGTGCATAAATTCACTTAGCACACTCACACTATAACATATATCTACCCTTGTCAATCTCGCATAGTTCAAACTACCCACAAAACTTTGATAACTTGTGACATCTTCTATGGGTTCAGCTTCATGTGAGCTCAATTTATGATTAACCTCCATTGAAGTACCTGCAATCCTGCAATCTTAAATCTTGAACTTTGTCAACAAGACTTTAATGTATTTCTTGAAGTAATCTGATGGCAATGCACCACATTGCACTCTCCTTCTCGCAAGCTCCACGTCGATATCCTTAGAGTAGAAATCCGGGCTCCTAATGCTCTGCACGGTACTTCGCACAAAGACTACAGAATACATAGAAAAACACAGTACACAGGGACCACAAAGATAGACTTCTTAGGCCTTACAAATGCAGTCGAACTTACAGTCTGTGATTGACCAGACCACTATATGTTTTATTAAAGAACATATACAAAGAAGTTTCCAATGGCCATTTGGCCTTTCAGATGGACACTAACGATAACAATCTCCCACTAAAGGCCAATATGGCCAAAGTAGCATGAATCAAGTAACCCCCATCAAGTGACAAGAGTGTCGAAAGCTATCCTGTGGTAGAGCTTTAGTCAAAGCATCTGAAGCATTATCTCGAGTGTGAACTTTCTCAAGATTAATGCGCTCAATGGCTAAGCAATCTCCAATGAAGTGATACCTCACCTCAACGTGCTTGGTCTTTGCATGATAGACTGGATTCTTAGCCAAAGCAATGGCACTCTGACTATAACTGAGCAAATGAGGTAGATGTTGAGGTAATATCACAAGCAAGAGCAGAAAGCCACAATGCTTCCTTACATGCCTCACTTGTTGCAACATACTCGGTTTCTATGGTGGAAACAGCAGTACATTCTTCAAGACGAGATCTCCAAGAGATAGCGCCTCCAACAAAATGAAAAATGTACCCTAATGTAGACTTACGATTGTCTACACAACCAGCATAGTCAGAATCTATGTAACCAATAATGGATGCTTTCCCTCTACCTAAGCATAGACACTTGTCCTTAGTGCCACTCAAATATCTTAAAATTATCTTGACCACTTCCCAATGTTTCTTGCCAGGATTAGACATATATCTGCTCACAGCTCCCACTGCAAATGCAATTTTTGGTCTCATAGCTACCATAGTATACATGAGACTACAAACAGCAGATTGATATGGAATTTTGGTCATGGATTCCTTTTCCTCATCTGATTTGGGGCAATCATCATATGTGGGTAAAGGTGTACTCAATGCCTTTCCACCCTGCATGTTGAACTTGTGAAGTGCTTTGGATATGTACTCACTTTGAGACAAGTATATGCATCTTTTGCTCCTATCACCAGTAATGTGCATGCCAAGAATATGTTTGGAATCCCCCAAATCCTTCATATCAAATGTCTGACTCAACTTCTTTTTGAGAATTGACAAATCATAAGAGGACTTCTCAGCAATCAACATATCATCGACATAAAGTATCAAGCATATCAAGCTACCATCTGAGCATCTCTTTGTGTAGAGACAATGATCCTCATTGCTTTGAGAATAGCCTTGAGACTTCATAAAAGCATCAAACTTTTGGTACAATTGTCTATGGGACTGTTTAAGTCCATACAAGCTCTTCTTCAGCTTACAAACTAGACTTTCCTTGCCAGGAACTACATAAACCTCTGGTTGTTCCATATAGATCTCATTTGTAAGATCTCCATGCAAGATCTATCCACGATAACAAGAATGGCATCATACTTATCTGAATTCGGTAGTTCTGTGATGAAATCCATAGACAATGAAGCCCATGGTCTTTCTGGAATAGGTAAAGGTTGCAAGAGGCCATGAGGCTTATGTTGCGGTACCTTAGATCTATTGCAAGTGTCACCGGTTTAGATATATTCTTTGACTTCCTTCCACATTTGAGGCCACCAAAAATCCCTGGATATGAGTTCTATTGTTTTATTTACTCCAAAATGTCCTGCTACAAGGTTATCATGACGTTGTTGAAGTACTTGGATCCTAGGTTAGTGCTCTCTTTTCTTCAGAAAGTTCTTAAAAAAAAGGAAAGATCTGAAAACTATAATTAATTGAAGAAAATTGAATATTAAAAATAAATTTAAAAAATAAAAAATAAAAAATAAAATAAAAAATAGAAACCTGCTATACTTCTATCTATATCTTGCTTTGTGCTGTATAACTTATAAAAGAAAAATGGATAATTTTTCTCTCTTTTCGCATAAAAGAAAAATGAAATGGAAAAATTTTCTCTCTTTTTTCTTTTATTTCTTTTGTTTTTTTAATAATATATATTTTTTTCTCTTTTATTTTTTTATTTTTTAATAATAAATAATTGCTTTCAACTTCCTTTCTTCCCCTCATATTTCTTTTCTCAGAAAAAGGATAAGGTAGAACAAGTTTCCATTATTTCCAAAATGTCATAATTTGTTCTCTGTAACACTTTGATTTTCTTATCCAAGATCCTAACCGCATATCAGCTACTCATGTTCTTTTCCATTGAATCAAATCTGATTTTTTTACCCAATAATATTTGATCCTTGCTGACCCTGTTCTAGAGATACACCCATCTTCTTTTGATAAGTTGTTCTTGAAATTTTTTGGCTTCCATATCCATTTTGTTCTGGGAATTTGTTTCAGGCAAATGTTCTTTTTGTTTTAGAGGTGTGTCACACAAAAGGACTTCTCTAAGATTTTTGGTTTTTCTTATCCTTTCCTTTGCCTCCTGTTGAGCCTCTTTTCTAATGTTTTCCTCTTCTTTTTTCCTGTTTTGAGCTTGATGTAATCTTCTCCATTCAGAAGCAGTTAACGGGAGATCATACCTTTTAACTCTACATCCACTTATGAAGTTTGGCATGATTTCTCCATCTATATTAGCTAATTGAATAGCTCCACTATTACTGATCTGATTGATAATATATGGTCCATGCCCTTTCTTTTGAAATTTCTTTTGACGTTCCTTTACTGTGTATGCCAAAACTAAATCTCCTTCTTGTAGATCTTTTTCTTTTATGTGAACATCATGATAAGATTTTTGCCTTTTCTTGTTTGCATATATACTCATAATTGCTTGGAGTCTAGAAGCTCCCAGTTGTTCTAATTCCATTACTCTCTCAGATAATTCATGTCCAATCCAATTGTATTGACTACCCACATTTAGTGTTGGAATGAGGAATTCCAAAGGTAGAACTACATTTTGTCCATATACCAAATTAAATGGTGTGGTTCTTAATGCAGTTTTGTATGCCACTCTGTAGGCCCATAGGACATGATTAAGTTGTAAATCCCAATCATTCCTATTTGTGTTTACCTATTTTGACAATACAGTGCAAAGTACTTTATTAGTACTTTCTGCTAATCCATTGGCTTGTGGGTGATATGACTTTCTATGACTAATCATGAAATATTCAGTTATGTTTTCTATGATTTGGTTCAAAAAATGAGTCCCCCTATCACTTACCAATTCAATTGGTAGTCCAAATCTGGTGATGATATTTTCATAGAGAAATCTTGCAGTAGTATGAGCATCATTCTTTTTTGTATCTCTAGCCTCTGCCCATTTGGTGAAGTAATCTATGGCCACTATTATGTATTCAGCATGGGATTGTTTTGCTGGAGGATGTATGGGTCCAATGAAATCCAACCCCCATTTACTAAAGGCTCTTGCTGAAATTAAAGGTATTAATGGCATATTATCTCTTCTATTTGGTTGACTCACTCTCTGGCAAATGTCGCATCTTTTTACATATGTTCTTGCATCAGGAAATAGAGTCGGCCACCAAAAACCAGAATATAGTATGAGTTTAGCAGTCCTTTCACTTGAGAAATGACCTCCTGCCACTCCAGAATGTGCCATTTTTAACATTTCAACATACTTATCTTCAAGAACACAAATTCCTAAATATCCATCCATCCCTCTTTTATACAATTGATCTCCTATTAATTGATACTCTTCATAAATCACTTGTAAATTCTTTGAGTCTGCACTTTCTCTTTCTTGTTTCTTTTCAATTCCTCAATGATGTTCTCACTCCATTCTAGGTTTTTCTGAAACCAATATAGAGTTATAAGTTCTGAATTTTGCGAGGACTTGCATTCCCAACAGTTAGCAATATGTTTTGTTACATCTTGAATCTTATTAGGCCAATGTACTCCCATCCTATTGAGATTACTTAGGGTGACTATTATGGAAGCATGAGTACAAGGGTTCCAACAATGAGCTCTTCTGAGATATTCCTGTTGCTCCTCCTCCGGAGTACAATATTCTAGTATGCCTGTATGGTTGAGTGATACAAGTGCCCAACTAGCAACATAAAATTCCTGCTTTGTAATACTAAATGTGTGTTATTTCCAAATGTTCTACAAGGTCCCATGGTTAGCAAAGGTACTAAAGTCATGGCCCATTCAGGAATACTTTCTACTTTGAACAGGTATGTATCTGGCAGGTCATCATCTAAAGGAGAACTTGGTTCTTTGGCCTAGATTCTGGACAAATGATCTGCTCTCAAATGTGTTTTTCCTTGTCTGACCACAACCTCAAACTCAAACTCCATCAGTAGAAGAAACCATCTGACTATCCTACCAGTGTGACAAGGTTTGTTTACTAAATAGAGTAAAGCTTGGTGATCCACAAAGAATTTAAACTTGTTGGCCAAAAGGTAATGTCTATATTTTTTCACAGCAAATATCATTCCCAACCCTTCCCTCTCAATGGTTGTGTAATTTTTCTCTGCTGAATTCAGTTGCCTACTAGCATAAGCAATTGGGAAATCCAATTTGCTTCCTTCTATTGGTTGTGCTAACACACATCCCAAAGCATAATTTGAAGCATCCACATGGACATGGAAAATTTTATCCCACTAGGGTGTTTTCAGAATTGGTGATGTTACCAAACAAGTGTTTAGAGTCTCAAAAGCTTGGTCACACTCTTTGGTCCACTCAAATTTTGTGATTAAGGCATACAAAGGTTTTGCAATGTCAGCAAACTTGTGTACAAATTTTCTATAATATCCGCAATGTCCCATGAAGGTTTGAAGTTCCTTTACATTTGTTGGTTTTGGAAGTTCTACTATGGCCTTAATTTTCCTTTCATCAGTTGAAATTCCATTTTTGGAGACTATGTGACCTAAAATTCTCCCTTGTCTTACAAAGAACACACACTTCTCTGGATTTAAACATACTCTATATATTCTACATTTCCTGAATATATTTTCTAGATCTTCCAAATGATCTTGTCTTTTTAATGAAAAAGTATAAAGATCATCCACATAAAAACCCATTTTGTTAACACCAACAACAGTACAACACTTTTTGAGAAGTCCCTAGAATCTTTGGACATGGATTTAGTTGATGAAGAGGTGGAAACAAAGTTGAGTGAGGGTATTAAGGATATCAATACCACAAAATCTCTTGAGTGACTCTTTAACAAGCAAAACAAGACCATCACTTTTGATAGCAATATAAAAACAAACCCCCTACGTTGGGCCTCTCGTGGGTTGCATGTGCTAGCGTGGCTGTGTGAGAGAGCTTCTTTCTCATTATGAACAGTGATAGGCTCTATATGTCGTTATTCGAAAAATAAAAAAAGGCAGACTCAATTTCACATTTATTATGTATGGCCAAATGGGCGGTGTCCTTCGGGTCTCCTCTTACTTCAAAGTCTCACCTTTGATGTGAATAGTGAAGGTGACAGCCAGCTTGAGCGGCGAAAAAGTGTCATTTGACTTCCGACCTTCTTTCAAAGCTAATAGCTATGTCTGCTCGTGCTGGTCTCGGGCGTTCTTCCAACCGGCCGACCGACCGTCCACAAACGCTCGTGAGACACTAGGACAGCGTAAACCCTAGAGATACTGAAGCCCATCATGCCATCCTATCGCTATCTGACTGTATGAGTCTTGATTCATAGCAGCGTATGTACTATATAATATATAATGCTGACCGATAAGAAAATGAGTTGTTTTTCTTCATGCTTTCTTCAATGCGTTGAGCCTCTTCTTCTCCATATATGAAGCCAAGGCATCGATCAAGCATCATGCTTGTGTGTGTGTGCGCGCTTTCGCGCTCTTCGGAGTGGTCCTCCTCATATTTCCTCTGCATGCTCTCTCGGAGGCATTGGAATTGAATTTACCGAACTAATACCCTCTGGAGTCTGACTCTGAACTGTATGCAGAGAGACAGGAGAGTATTTTAGTAGTATTCGTGTGAAGCAAGCGAACCTGCATTGTTTTAATGGCTAGCGAGCTGCTCACATCTGTCGTTCGGTGTGTACCTTGGTTCTTACGGATATTCTGATCCACTTGTAAAGAAATACATGGTAGCTCAGGTTTTCCTGATACGGAAGTGATTTCGCTGAATCGCTAGTATTGGGAGTGGAGGAATCTGTAGAGCTTCTGCAAGATTGGTTAGATTAGGAAAAGTCTGGTTTTAATGATGATGGCTGCTGCACAGGTTGCAGAGGGCCTCAGGGGTGGTGTTTCTGGCATGAGAGACAACAGTGCCTCGGCTAGTGATCCAGAACAACCCTCTACGCTCGCCAGTAAGCAAGAGTGTCTATCGAAGGAGCCCTTCGTCTCCACAGCGCGCGCAGTGGAGCCCCTTCGTCGCAATCAGGTCCTTACGAATGCGACTCAGACAGGAGGATTGAAGAGCAACGGTACGTCTCCAATGGCAGGGTCGGGTCTGTCGGGTGGGATGGAGAGAAGAAGGAGGTGCAATTGTGTTGAAGCTCCGGGAAGTGGGAGGAGCTTGCCTAGCAATTACCACAACTCGATCTGCAGTTGTAACATGGAGAATTGTGCATGGGCGATTTCTGAAGAGAAGTTTTCTGCTTCTCTCAAGCCTCAGCAATGGCGATCCTGTTCAGATCACACCAACACCAATGCGGCTCTCCACAGGGCTCTAGCTGCGATGAAGAAGATGCCCTCCGAGGCAGATGCTCTGAGGAAAGCAATTCCGGTGAAGCCCGCCCACTCTCGTGCCGGCAGCGATGGCCATCGCGCTTGCGTCCGCCTACAGTGTGATGCCGAACTGTTAAACGAACGTTCAATCACGGACCCCGACGCTCGCACGCTTTCCATGAGGGAGCGCGGGCGATGGGGAAGCAGCAAAATGCAGCAGCAACAGCAGCATCAACTACTTGTACAGCCCGCACGTTCGTTGGGCGGAAGTGGAGCGGCTTCACCATCAAGAGCGACCTCGAACATCAGTCTCTACCCGGAACACCTTAATTGCCCTTCTCATCAACAGGCTTTGCAGCATATACAGTGCCTGCATTGCGGAAGCTTCTCGACGACGCCAGTTCCGATCAGCGCGAGGAGAGAATCGCGCCCACAGACGTTCGGGCGGAAGGTTAGGGACTATAGCTGGCAACAGGAACTGCAGGAGCAGAGGCGCCCCGAGACGGCGGTGAAGACCATGGCTGCGGTTGGGCAAGGTACAACTCAAGCGACACAGTGTGGAAAGGAAGGAGACGGAAGTGCAGTGAAGCCTCAACATCGATGCGAGCACATGCACTCGGCAGACGTGCTGTTGGAACGTGAACAGACCCCATCAGCGGTGAAGATGCATGGCGGTAATGTGATGACATGGCAGGAGAGGTACCTGTTGCTCTGCCAGGCTATTGCAGCAGGTGCGTTTCTGGACAGTGACGCGGACGACATGAGTGGGCCGATGATCCCTGCGCTCCGCGGGTACTCTTCGGCTGTGTGCGAATGCGAGGAATGTGAGGTGGGCGGAGCGAAGGCGGCGATGTGGCCATGCCGGCGCCGACCGCCTGCCTTTTGCAATACAAACAGCGGGGAGAGGATGATGGAGCTGGAAGCTTTATCTGGGCCACTGGGATATGTGAGCGAGAGCAAAGCTGGAGCGGAGTTGAGCGGCTTGATCGAGACAAAACCAAGGAAGCGCTGGTGGGGGAAACTGCCGAGCTTCGGTAAGTCAAAAGGGTCGGGTATCGGCGGCGTGGGCACAGTCAGACCAACAGCTTCGGGACGCTACACGGTTCAATGCGGCTCATGCGGGCAAAGGGTGTGGGTAGGCGAGGCGGACGACCCTCGTGAGCGGCTCTGTCCGGACTGTGTCGTGCACACAGGGACCGCGGAGGAGGGTTGCCACAGCGGGCCGATTCCATTCTCCACCACATCAAGGAGCACGCCACCGAGAACCACCCGGACCCGCGCCACCCGTAAGGTACAGCCGCCACCGCCACCTCCACCGCCACCCCCGCCGCCTTCATTCACGTCCCGCCACCACAAGCACATGCCCCGCCGATGGCGTCTAATGAAGCTCTGCCGCTACCTGATGGGCTTTCCCCTTCAACGCTGATTACCTAGGATTCACTGCGGCAGCGGCACCTCTCAATCGTTCTGCCATTGAACTGGAAGTTTTCCATTAGGGCTGGGGATTGTCAAGTTGCATTGGGCTTTTCTGATTACCTTAACGGAGATGATTATATGAGCACCATCCTGAAACGCCAACATTGCTGCTCATCTCTTGATATTCGTTTGGCTACCGTCGTTTCCCTGTAGCACGGAACCACCATTAGCATTCTCGCCATCTTCATAACTGTTCCCATAGATGCCAGCTACATATGTGTTTGTTCGCCTAATCCAAGGGATTTCTTCAAACGCTGTAGCTCCTCTTGCCCTTTACACAGGAAGCAGATTATCTTGGCCATCTTATGTAAAGCGGAGTATCAAAACCTACTCGAATCATTCCGCATTGTGTGTCCGTAGTACTACCTCGCTTACTCTGCTTAGACAATAATGTGTGCAGACTTTCCATTGTTAATACAATTGGTTACAGTAAAGCCACGTCTTTTAAAAGTTAGTTGAGTCTGGGATTCATCGTTCACTTCTGCTTCAAGAGTTTCCAGCTATCTATATTAAAGTTGATTCTGATAGGTTTTATTTTTTGAAAGTACAATGAATTGGAACACACACCCAACCTCGTAAGGTAGAGACATCCATCTTGGGGAAATTATGGACACCCAACTTTGGGAACTCATGGATATGTTTAGCCAAGATTTGAACTCAGTTCTTCCTCCCACAGATTCAAAGCATCAACCACTAGGCTATGCAGGCTTAGACATGACTCGAATATTTTTCTCTGTATCTTCGCTTAATACAGATGAAGTCAATTTGGCTCTATTCCAAAACTAAAAGATGTGATTGATGCTTCTTCATAATGTGCTTCAAAATCCAAAGATTTGGATCCATTCATCAGTGACCTAGAAATACTTGCAATATTTTTTTGAAAAGGAAGATGGGTCTTGCGATCTACTCTTCCCGATAGCTTGAATTAATTCAAAGTATAATGAAAGGCATAGAAGACCTTTGATTCCCACACAAGCTAGGGATAGAAGGCCTTGCACTTAATAAGAATAAGTAGAGCCTGAAAGCTTGTCAAGAGTAGGGATTTGGATGCGAACGGCTCTAAAATCGCCCCGGTCAAGGACACTGGTTTGATCTGAAGTCAACCTTGCCACAATGAGCATGATCCTTGCCATTGCAGGCATAATCCAAGGAGAGCTCACGAAGGCCAATGGTTTTCTTCAACAGGAGTTGGTTTAACATTTGATCATAACAATTGGATGAGGAATAAGCTGGATTAACATCTCATCACAACAAGGGGATGAGGAATGTCTTGCCAGTGCAGCCCACAATACTTGTATCCATGCTCCCCCCAAGTGAAGGCGAACAATTCACCTGCTGAGTAGTGCTGCCTTCAATGGTATCCATAATTGTAGACAACATTGGAAGTAATTTCAAAGAGGCCGAAAACCTGATGATATTACCAGAACTTGTTGTCTTGCTACTTGCATCTTCTCTTTTATAAACATGCATCGAGAGCTGTACCCCTTCAAGTTATAATTCTTTAATAGAGCTTTCTTTGGTGAGGAACAGAACAGAGGATTTGTACCTCAAAGACATCCTCTCTTCTTTAATCTATAGAGAAAGGCTACAGGAATTCTAGGTACTTCAACTTTTGTGCCCATTGGAGTGATCCTTTCTAGAAAAAGGTTTCTTTGCAGGTAGACATAGACCTTGAGAAATTATTCAACTTCAGTTATTAGCTTATTTGCAAGTGATTTCAATGATTTCCCATGCGAATAAGTGTCTTAAAAATTTCATTTTTCATTGCAAGAAACCTATGCGTATGCCTTAATAATTCCATTTTTTTAATGCAAAAAGGTTAATGCAGAGTGACTATAATAGAGATTTCAGATGCTAAAAATCTACTGAATTTGCCATAATCCATCCTTCATCGTATAATCTTTCATGCATTAAAAAAAAAATCATGTTTTGTGTTCATGCTTTTCGCTTTTGCATACTATCTGGTAATCCCATTAGAGACCATCACAATTTGATTTACGATTTCTGATCGCTTGCCATATCAAAGTTTTCAAGGCTGGACATTTCAAATTCCCACCAGTCTGGACATTTCAAATTCCTTGTACTTTGAAAAAAAAAAGTTTTCAAGAAGTTTTTGAAGGAGAAGCAACCTTATCTTCTATGCATGATAGGAAAATTTCGTAGATCATATCACTTACTACCCAGTTTTATCACTTTTTTGCAGATTGACTTTTCAAACTCCAAGGGCTTTAGAGGAAAAAGGCCATTCATTTATTTATGAATTGCTCTTATTTGAATGCAATAAACAGAATTTATTCATGAATTGCTCTTATTTGAAGGCAATAAACAGAGTGTAATGTTCTCTTACTGGAAACATTCCTCCATATTTGATTTTTTTTATGGTTGAAAATAATATTGCAGGGACATACAGCGGAAAAGAAAACTCTTCTCTAAGGTTGTTGATACAAATGCCATCTCATTATGATGAGAATGTCCAGATGGTCTTTCATTATGGTTAGAACGTTAAGATAACTTGCAGAGTTCAATGAATTAATAAATTGTTGGTGTTTCTAAGGATGCAATTGTTGTATGGATTTTTCACTCATGAGCTTGATCGCTTTTCCTCTCATTACAAAATTGAATTGAATGGAATCTGTATTATCTACTTACTCTCATTTTACCTATTTTCTAATTTATATGGATTTGAATAACGATGCTTCTGATAATGGAATTAATCTTGATTATTTGTTTGAATCTTATTTTTTGTGTTTCCTTACTCCCAATCAAGAAAGTTTTCCTTTATAGTTCAATTTCTCCAACGGAAATCTTTGTTTGTTGCTCATACTAGTGAAGGATCAACTTGCATGTTCAAATATTTTGCTAGGTTCTCAAGTTGTATAATCTCACATGCACCCGTTGCCATGATTTTATACTCTTAGTAGAAGATAGCACCATTGTCAGTTTCTTGTTTGAAATTGAATTGATGAGATTACTATTGAGATGGAAGACATAAGTTTATTTGCTGCTTCTATTGTCCTACTTCTATTGTCCTACTTCTATTCTCCTCGTATCTAATGCAACCAACATCGTATGATGAAAATCATCAGCATAGTGGCACAGTAGGCTATGATTGACTATATCTTGGACAAATGACAAGATGTTTCTTGTTATAAGCACAAAATGGGGTGGCAGAGAGAAAGAGTAGATACATAGCAGAAGTGGCTATAGCTTTGTTCAATGAAATGAATGCTCCTAGTTCTTATTGGGTTGATGCAACAAATATAGCCATATACATTATGAATAGGTGTCCAACCTCAGGAGTACATGGAGTTACACCTTATGAAGCCTGGTGTGGTAAGAAACCCAACCTTTCACATCTCAAAGTATTTGGTTGTGTGTGTTATGTTCACATACCTCAAGAATTGAGACGCAAGTTAGACCCGAAGGCAGATAGGTGTATATTTCTTGGATATTCTTCAAAGAAAAAGGGTTTTCGATGCTATAATCCTTACACCAAAGATCTTAAGGTGTCTAGGGATGTAATATTTGATGAGTTTCTGCCTTGGTATGATAGCAAAGATGTGTTATAGGTTGATGATGCATATGATGCCGGAAGAAGTTCAAAGAGCAACAACAAAGCATGGAGATGAGTGGTCCAACCACTTCAAGCACACCATCAAAGGAGAGTACTACATCAGGTTGTCATGGAAGGACAAGGAATGAAGCTCATTCAAGTGAAGGAAGTAGCAAGAAGCTCCACCAAACTCAATCAAATTCAAATCTCATCACACCAAAAATGCACCTACACTGATTGGTGGGTGGTTAGCTATATTGTAGGAAAAATAAAACTCTATATAAGCACCATCCTACCTTTGTTTCTTGAGTTTTATGCATTCCACAAGTTTCCCACTTAGTTTAGTGAAGTCATAATCTCCAACAAGCAGCCCCCTTTCTTGCTTACCTCATTTTCTCATGATTTTGCTCCTCTCTATCTAGAGGCGTAGTTAGGCTTTTCCAAATCTAATTGTACCAGATTGTAGAGCATTGTTTGCTCTCTTATTGTACTCATTGCATTGATTTCAAGCTTCATTTGGTTTCTCGTATAGTGCTCTAAACGTTTCCAAAGTTTGAAGTTCTTTGACTAAGTGAGTTACTAGCAATTGCCAACTTTGTGAAGGTATATATCTGCACAAAGGCAGAGAGTGTTGCAAACAGGTAGCCTGTTTAGCAGAGGGTGGTTCTCTCATTTGGAATATCCATTTTGGATGATCTAAAGCTTCTTGGGTAGCTCTTATAGTCTAACCTAAGTTTGAAAAATTTCATTTTAGGTCTCTATACAAGTGTAGACAAAATTTCAGAACAGTGAGCATATATCACTGCTTGTGGACCTAGTGGAGGGCAGCCATCTTTCATTGTTGCATTGGGGTGTTAGAAGCATCCCCCATCAGTACTCACAACACACATAGAATATATATGGGATTATCAATAATGGGGATACATGATTCTATAGAGAGAAGAAGAGCTTAAATGATTTGATACAATGTCAAATCTCAAAATGTTTAGCTGATGGTTCACAACCCATCAACTAGTCATATTGGGGAGGGAGTTAAGAAAAAAGTAAAACAAAAAATTGTGGGCTTGATAAAACCAAAAAAAAATGGTGAAAATTAGTGATGCAAGATGCATACGTCAAAAGAGGTATCATATGCTTTTTAATATTTTCAGCATTGCACATAGATAAAAGAAACTCATGTCTCAACCTACTTCCAACACAATTCAGTGTGCATATGGGTTTAAATAGTCCAATTAAAATGTTGCAAGCTTGCTTGGTGGATGTAAATATGTTCAGGGTTCATTGTAGCTGCCTAAGTCAAATCCTTTTCATTATTATAGCCATAACAATGTTTACCTTGATGTTGAAAGAACCAAAAAACTAAGGATTCAGTACTATGTAATTGCAAAAGATGAGTGCACTCATAAGTTAATCTTTGCTTTGAATTTGGATGAATGCCGAATTGTGAAAGGACAATGGTTAGAAAGAATTAACTCAACAATGATAAACAAAGCTTTGAAGAGCGCACAATTGGAAGAGAACAATGGCAACCATACAATCACTCATAACAACTAATTTGGAAAAGGATCTGAGTAGCATAGATGGTGGCCTCATTCCTTTGTAATTCACCACAAGAATATAAAAAAAGCATACCAAGTAGCATAGAGCATCAAGAAGAAGGTGGTTTGATTGAATTTGAAGGAGCTAAAAGGTTTAAAGTGGAAAGACATATGACAAGAGATCTCAAAACACTTAATTTGATTTTTGGTTGCAACCTAGGTGCAAATACAAGACATGCATGTGTCTACTGTATGCATGGTAAATTACAAGATTGTGCCAAATGGAAGAACAAAAAGTTAGGATGGGTATGAAATTCAAAATCTCAAAACAACACTAGAGATCATACATTATCAAAAAATATGATTATAATGGGGAGAACTATCGTGGACCAATGAAGAAAAAAAATCCTTTCAAACCTTGAAATCAACATTCACCACTGCTCGAATTCTAGTTCATCCTGATCTTCTACATGCTTGGAAACAAAGAAACACAGATGCACTAAGTGCTCTAGTTATAAGTACTAATGATAGTTTTTTGACTCGCATTCAACATACTACCAAGGCATGTGAATCATGGAACATATTGAGCAATCAATATAAAACTCGTAATTAGGCATATATTCAGAACTTGGACAATCAACTAGCAGTAGAAAGGTTTGTTAATGGGGAGACTAGAAAGGTGTTTATCAACTGCATCAAGAATCTGTGAGATCAAAATGGCATGAGCAAGTGTACAAAAGTCAAGTGAGGAGCTATCTTGGCATTGTCTTTGAATCTGCCCATCAAAGTTTGATGGTTTGGTATTTGCTCTTAATACTCAAATCAGATATCAAACTCTAACTTTTGAAGAATTCAATGCCTTACTCATCGAGGAGGAGATGCGGCTCAAGGCAATGAGTAGCAGCTGTTGGACTTAGGTGTCTACGGAAGCACACGAACAACACAAGGAAGAAGAAGAAGCTTAGAGCACAACACACAATACTGAATGTATTACCACAAGAATGTACAAAGATAAGTAGCCCGTTAGGGCAATAGGCGTATATACAAGCCGAAGGAAAAAAACCTCCTAAAGAGGGAAAAAGTGCCTCGGCGGTCCTAGAGTGCTCACTAACATCACTACCTAAATATGCCAACAAATCCACCTTGGGAGTGATGCGGTGAATAAGGAGCTGAAACTCATGTATAAGGAAGTGCCAAGCTATGTGGAATCAATCCACAAAAGGAAGTAAGCCCAAAGCTTTGCGGAAAAGCTTCAAAATTCTCCCTAGGTAGAGCCTTCGTAAAAAGGTCTGCAATGTTCTCCTACGTGGGCACATATGCCAAGCTAATCTCCCCATCAGAGAACCTCTCCCTGACATAATGATAATGCACCTTAATGTTCTTAGTGCGAGCATGGAACACAAGGTTCCTCGCAACTACCAATGCGCTTTGACTATCAGTGAAGATGGTGATGACAGAAGACTAACCAACACCCAAATCAGCCATAAGGCATCTGAGCCACACACACTCAACAGTCGCTGTGAGAACTACCCTATACTCAGCCTCACAACTGGAAGTGGCCACAATAGGATGCTTCTTGCTCAACCAAGATATACATGAGCTACCAAGCATGAAGCAAAAATCAGTGCTGGACACACGAGTGTCATAGCGACCAACCCAATCACTGTCAGAAAAAGCATGCAAATCTAGCGGTAGTGATCCCCCCTTAGGACAAAACAATCCAAGTAGCCGGGTACCACACAAGTAGCAAAAGATGTGCTTAAGCACCCAACAATGCTTGACACCTGGGCAATGCATAAAACTGCTCATCTGTGAGACATAAAACTGAATATCAAGCTGATAATGCATAAGTAACTCAAGCATCCAATAGCCTGCTGATAGAGAACATCATCAAATGCATCTCCAACATTATGAAGACTCAATTGTAAACCTATCTCCATAGAAGTGGCAATAGGCTTAGAGTCTTCAAGGCCAAAATGCTGCAATAATGTGTCAATATATTTCGTTTGACACAAAGCCATTCCACCATCAGTTTACATAAATTGAATGCCCAAATAGTGATGCAAATGCCCCAAATCATAATGGAGAGTGTTAATCTCCAAAAGAACAAGCTGTCCTTGATGTTAGGGCACCTCTATATCAAGTACAACTCAAAACCTTTACCAATTTGAAGGAATAATACAAGATTATCAAATTTTGAACAAATTGTTAAGAAAGTCACTACTCAGAAAAGTCTGTTGCACATAACTCACTCATTGACTGATCAAACGTGTAAAGTTTCTGATGAAACTTTGTACAAGGTTTTGCCTAATGTTTGTGCACCTTCTTTGTTAAATCATCTCAAAAGACTCAGTAGATCTTGCGAAATGATTCAAACAATCCACCTATGTCTAAAACTGTATTTCTCTACAATCGACTTTGACACCTGTAACTTTTAATGCATAGTTCTCTCAAATTACAACCCGTTTATTCAAACGATTTTAGCAATAGGTAGCTTACCTTCCAACTTAAAGAATGAGTGCTTGCTTGCTCAAAACTCTACAATGTGGAAGGAGAACTGACCAAAACATTAGCATCAAATTTTGCACCTGTTGCAACTTCACTTCTTCAGATTTACACATGTAAATTTTCCTACTCTTAATTCTCTCAGCTTGATCACAATTAGGATCTGAAAACTTGTACAGAAGTCAATCAATTGTAAAATTAGACTTGTACAAAAGCATTTTACAAAAGATTAAACACAAAAGGAGTACTTACCAAACGATTGGGTGCAATTTTTCTTCTCCTCTGAAAAGTTTTACATCTAAATGATGAGAGAGATTTTCCTCATTTCTAAAATGTCTAATGACTAAAACTTCTAATTCTTCTCATCGCATGCTCTCTCATTCTTGCCCTGACTGTCTACTTGTATATATAGGCATATGTGTACAAGCTCATGACCATAACAAAGGTATATGTGAGCTAACTACAAATTAATGTACATATGTATACAAGTCTTCATTTCCTAAATATGCTCTATTTTCAATCTTCATTTGTTGATCTTTTCTTCATCCTTTGACTTCAAGTCTTTATACAAAACATCAAGTGGTGGTTGACTTGCACCAACAGCTCCCCCTCAATCATCAATTGAGGTTTTCTCTACTTCTTTATACCTGCCATGTCTTTGAATCTTTGTAGCTTTGGTCCATCCAAGCTTTTGGTTAGCATATCTGCAATTCTGATCTTTTGTTGAAGTATGTATGACCTCCTTATCAATCACCTTCTCTCTTAAGAAGTGATATTGAATCTCAATGTGTTTATTCCTGGCATGAAAAAAGGGTTAGTAGCTAGATACAATGAACTCATATTATCTCCATGAATAGTGGGTGTACTCTGAATGATGTCAAAACTCCTCATGAGAGTCTTCAACTATATGACTTCCTTTGCAGCTTCAACCATACCTTTGTACTCTGCCTCTGTAGATGATAAAGCAACTGTATGTTGCTTCTTAGAACACCAAGATATTAACTTATCTCCCACATAACACAAGTATCCATATGTTGATCTCCTATCATCAGGATTAACTGCCCAATCTGTATCACTATATATCTTGATGTTTGTATCTCATGTAAAACCATAATACAAACCTTCCTTGAGTGTACCCTTAATGTATCTCAACACCCTTTGTCCTACAATCCAATGTTCTTTCCTAGGACAATGCATGAATTGAGACAATACTCCAACTGCATATGACAAATCAGGTCTAGTTAAGGTAGCATAAATTAGACTACCAACCAAACTTTGATAAAGTTTCATATCCTTGAATTCTTCTCCTCCATAACTGCTCAATTTGTGATTCACCTCCATTGGAGTAGGTGCTACCCTGCAATCTTTCATTTTAAACTTGATCAACAAGTTCTTCAAATACCTTTCTTGAGTTACATACACTCCATGTTGAGTATATGAGATCTCCATGCACAAGAAATATGACTAGTCTGCCAATTCGCTAATCTTGAACTCTTTCTCCATTTGTTTCTTGAGAATTTGTATGCCCTTTTCATCTGTACCTATAAGAATTTGTCATCAACATATATGCACACGTAAGTGAACCCATCATTACTTGCTTTGACAAGCAAGCTACTATCTGCTTTAGATACTTGAAAACCAAGTTCCTTCAAGAACTTGACAAGTCCATAATTCCATGCCCTTGGGGCCTGCTTCAAACCATACAAAGCTCTCTTGAGCTTGCATACATATTCTAAATATCTTTTATATCTGAATCCTTGTGGTTGTTCCATGAAAACATCATCTGAAATATAACCATTAAGAAAAGCATTCTTCACATATAATTGACATAATCTCCAACCTTTACATGCAACAATGGCTATGAGTGTCCTGAAGGTTGTCATATTTGCCACAGGACTATAGGTCTCATCATAATCTATACCATATGTCTGAGCATACCCTTTCACAACAAGTCTAGCTTTATACCTAGACACACTTCCATCTGCATACCTCTTTGTCTTGTAGACCCATTTGCATCCAACGATCTTCTGACTATTTGGTTTAGGAACCAAATCCCAAGTCTCATTCTCCTTCAATGCATCATACTCTTCCTGCATAGCTTTCTCCCGATTTTCCTTATCTTTTGCCTCTTCATATGTAGAAGGGTCTTCATCTACTTTCACCATGTAATCATAATCTTTAGTAGTCAAAAAAGAAGTGTCATAGCTATACCTTGTAGGTTGCCATTTGTGTTTTGATGACCTTCTGAGTTCTCCACTTCTTGAAGTTTCTAGTTCATCACATTCTGGATCAAACCTTGGCACTTCTTCAGCTTCAACTTGTACTTCATTGTTCTCTTCTTCATCAAATATCTGAACCTTTGATTTACGTTTCTTCTGATTCAAAACTTCTTCATCACCTACATAATTATTGATTGTACCTGCATACCAAGTACCTTGCTCATCAAATGTAACATCCTTTGATACAAGGAATTGTTTTGTGGATGGACTCCAAAACCTAAAACCCATCTGCTTATCATCATATCCAATGAACACATACTTTTTAGCTCTAGGTTCCACTTTATGCCTCAACTAAGATGGCACATATGCATAAGCCAAACATCCAAACACTTTGCAATGCTCTACGGTAGGTCTCTTACCCCACCAAGCTTCATATGATGTCATAGCTTGCAAAGCTTTACATGGTAACCTATTAACAAAGTATGTAGCTGTATTTATACCCTCAACCCACAAATAGTTTGGACAATTTTTCTCCTTCATCATTGATCTTGCAAAATCAACAAGAGTTCTATTTTTCCTTTCTGCTACACCATTTTGTTGAGGAGAGTACCTGCAAGTAACTTTCCTTTTTATACCTCCATTCCATAAGTAATCACTGAACTCATTAGAGAAATAATCTCCCCCTCCATCTGACCTTAGTCTCTTCACCTTTTGACATGTGATTCCTTCTGCATACACATGAGAATGTTTAAATGTATTGAATACCTCTGATTTATCTTTGATCACATATATAGTGATCCACCTGGTTGCATCATCAACATAAATCACATAGTATCTTTAACCATTCATACCAAAATCCTTTGATGGTCCCCACACATCTATGTGTACCAACTCAAGCTTCTCTGAATGCATGAAACCATGCTTAGAATATGATTTCTTATGAGCCTTACCTAATTGACATGCCTCACATCTGTATGTCATATGTTGACCTGCAACATTAGGCAACCCAAGCACTGAACCATTGTTAACCATATCTTTAATACCTCTTTTGTCCAAGCCTTTTGTGCCTTTTGTGCCAAAGATCTAACTCAGAGATCTTATGTCCTCCATAAGTAAACAAGGCATGACCAACATTACCTTGAATCTTCAATGTGAAGTGTCTTCCTTCTTTCTTTCCTGAAACAATTTGTTTATACCCATTGGTAGGGTCTTCCACAAAAACTCCATCATTAGTGAACCTTACTTCATAACCTTTTTCAACAATTTGCCCTACACTTATCAAATTCTTTGCAATTGTAGGAACATACAGAACCTTACTCAAAAGAGTACTTCCATCCTTGGCCTTCACTGATCAAATTGACTTCACATTGTGCTTAGTATTATCACCTGTTTGAACTACATGATTAGTTACCTTATTTTCCAAATCAGTCATCCAGGCTATATTACCACTCAGGTGATTACTACACCCTGAGTCAATGTAGAAGACTCTTTGGTCTTCACTTTGTCTTTCACAAGTGGCATTCATAATCAAGGTTGAATCCTGCCTTTGATCTGAAGCATAATTGTAGTAGGTATTGTTGTAGGATTGACTTTGGAAACCTCTACTTGAATTTCTTCCAAAGTAACCTTTACTACCTCTACCTCTAAAATTACCTCTTTGGTTTCTACCACCTCTTCCTCTTAAATTAAAGTTGTGACTATGTCCTCCATTATTCTGAGTATTATGCCAACAATCATGAGCTAAATGATTTGTCTTACCACAAATCCAACAAGCTTTGGCTCCATCTTTATTGCTTTTGCCTCTTCCTCTACCTTTGCCACCTCCTCTTCCTCTTAGGAAGTTGTCTTGGCTAGTTGTACCTTCTTCTTCATTTAATTTTTGCTTGCCTTTGCTATTCTTCTTCTTATCCTTGAATACCTTGCTTGACCTTCACTCTTATCACCATCACCTTTGACATCCTGCTCAAAAGTTAGCATGTGTCCTAGCAATTGATTTAAATCAAAAGTGAAATGATCTAGTGACAATTGAGTAGACAAAATGAATGGCTTCCATTTCTCATCTCCTCTCAAACCCGTGAGGATTTTCCTTACCAGTTTATCCGCCTCAATATCTTCATCAACTGCTCCTAATGCATCTGCAATGTCCTTCATCCTTGTAACATAGTCACAAATGGATTGATAGGACTTCTTCTTGAATGTGGTAAACTCTGCCCACAAAGATGCCTTCCTTGACTTTGTAGTGTTTTGGAAATGCTCCTCCAAAGCATTTTATATATCACTTGCACTTTCAAGACCTCTAATATGAGGTAGCAAGTAGTCATTGACTCCCATGTAGATAATGCTCCTTGCTTGAACATCCTTTTTCGTCCAAGTCTTCAGATCTAAGACTTCATCCCTAGTTGGAACACTAGGATCTCTGAATTGTGATTTTTCTTCTTCAACTCTGATGTAACCTATCAGGTCTTTGCTCATGAGATGAGCTTCCATCCTCATTGACGAAGATGGATAGTTTTCTCTATCCAATTTCTCTATCTGAAGAGAATCTCCCATCCTTTCTTCACTTGTATATTAAATTCTTCAAGCTTTATGAGGAATAAGTGTACCTTTACTTCGAATGAAGTTCCTTTTGATCTTCTTGATAGCTTTAGACCTCCTTCTCAAGCTTTCTCTTTAAACTTTCACCTTTTGAACCTTCAAGTGTTGATTTCTGTATGGCTGTAGCAGTCGGGGTCCTCCTTTCTTCTATTTTGATGATTCTTGCTCTGATACCACTAACGGAGAGTGTTAATCTCCAAAAGAAAAAGCTATCCTTGATGTTAGAGCACCTCTATATCAAGAACAACTCAAAACATTTACCAATTTGAAGGACTAATACCAGGTTATCAAACTTTGAACTAACTGTGAAGAAAGTCACTACTCAGAAAATTTTGCTGCACATAACTCATTCATTTACTCATCAAATGTGTAAAGTCTCTGATGAAACTTTGTACAAGGTTTTTCTTAATGTTTTTGCACCTTCTCCATTAAATCATCTCAAAAGACTCAGTAGATCTTGAGAAATGATTCAAACAATCCACCTATGTCTAAAACTGTATTTCTCTATAGTTAACTTTGACACCTATAACTTTTAATGCATATTTCTCTCAAGCTACAACCCGTTTATTCAAATGCTTTTAGCCATAGGTAGCTTACCTTGCAACTTAAAGAATGAGTACTTGCTTGCTCAAAACTTTACACTAGGGAAGGAGAACTGACCAAAACATTAGCATCAAATTTTGCACTTGTTGCAACTTCACTTCTTCACATTTACACATGTAAATGTTCCTACTCTTAATTCTCTCAGCTTGATCACAATTAGGATCTGAAAAATTCTACAAAGGTCAATCAACTATAGACTTAGACTTGTACAAAAGCATTTCACAAAAGATTAAATACAGAAGGAGTACTCCACAAAAGATCGGGTGCAATTTTTCTTCTCCTCTGAAAAGTTTTACATCTGATGATGAGAGAGATCTTCCTCATTTCTAAAATGTCTAATGACTATTACAACTTCTAATTCTTCTCATGTTATGCTCTCTCATTCTTGCCCTGACTTTCTACTTGTATATAAAGGCATATATGTACAAGCTCATGACCATAACAAAGGTATATGTGAGCTAACTACAAATTAATGTACATATGTATACAAGTCTTCATTTCCTGAATATGCTCTATTTTCAATCTTCATTTGTTGATCTTTTCTTCATCCTTTGACTTCAATTCTTTATCCAAAACATCAATTGGTGTTTGACTTGCACCAACAAATCAGACATCTCAAATGAGGCATGCAAATTAGCTTTAAAATCAGCAATATGCATGTCATGAGGACCGGTGAGTAGCATGTCATCAGCATACACCACAATGACCAGAAGCATATCATTAACAAACTTAACATATAAGGTGCTTTTAGTTGGAATGTTCTTAAAACCATGTGCAATTAGATAGGCATGTATCTTTTCATACCAAGCACATGGTGCTTGCTTTAAACCATATAATGCCTTCTTTAACCTACACACCTAGTTTTCATGCCCTTTCTGTACAAAGCCACGAGGCTGAAAAACATACACTCTTCATGCAAGTCACCATTCAAAAATTCTTTTTTAATATCCAAATCTATACATTCCAACCATGATGACCTGCAAGTGCACAGATGCTATGAACAGTAGTCATTCGACAAGTAGGAGCAAAGGTTTCATCAAAATTAATGTCTCTTTCCTGTGTGTAACCTTTTGCAACAAGCCTAGCCTTATACCTGTCAACTGTTCCATCACGTTTATGCTTTAGCTTGTATACCCACTTACTGCCAATGGCCTTCTTGCTAAGAGGAAAGTCACATAAAGACCAGGTACCATTTTTCATGATAGCATCATATTCAAATTGCATTGCAGCCATCCAATGTTCAAAATTTTGTGCTTCATCAAATGAAACAAGTTCAGTCTCATCATAAAGACTAGAGACAACCATAGCATAGCAATCTGATGCAAAAGAGGCATTATGAGAGCCTGAATGAGTACGATATGGCAGAGGTGCATCTAATTTGCTATCATATAAGGTTTGCACCAGCCATTTCGGCATAGTTTTTGGCTGCTCAATATGAGCTCTCTCATCAACAAGTGCATCATGTAAATCTGCATTAGAAATAGAATGATCTGCATCATCACATGAAACCTGCAAAGGTTGAGAAGTTGCCTCATTAGGACCAACACTAGACTGTCCACCTGCAAAAAGAGGTAGCAAAGTATCATACATGTCTTTCGAGCTAACAGACCTCTCCTTAGTACATGAAAGTAAAGGCTGAATAGAATCTTCCACAAAAACAACATAATGGCTAACCACAATGCATTTAGTCTATGGATGATATAGATGATAGCCTTTGCATTCAGAACTGTACCCAACAAAAAATACATTTTACTACTTTATCATACAATTTTTTGTGATGTTGTTCAGGCACTAATGCATATGCCACACAACCAAAAGCACGCAGATGAGCAACTGATGGCTTGCAACCATGCCAAGCCTCATATGGAGTGAAAGACTGCAGTGCTTTAGTGGGACACCTATCAAGTACATATGCTGCACACATGACAGCCTCAAGCCAGAAACTAGGTGTTAAAGCTTGACTCTTGACCATACACCTTGCCATCTCCATGAGTGACCTGTTCTTCCATTCAGCAACTCCATTTTTTTGAGGTGTATTCGACACTGTACACTGATGTTTTATCCCATGTTGAGCCAAAAATGCATTAAAGTCAGAAGACATATATTCCCCCCCATCAGAATGGAGGGTGCCCATTTTACATGTCGACATATTTTCAGCCAAAACCAAAAACTGTTCGAAGCACAAAAACACTTTGGGCTTTCCTTCAATGGATATACCCATGCATGCCTGGAAAAATCATCGATAAAAGTCACAAAGTAAAGATAGTTTCCAAAAGAGCGTGTCTGCATAGGACCATAGAAATCACTGTGAACAAACTACAATTTTTGAGTAGCCTGAACCGAACCATCTTTTAGAAAGGAGGAATGCTGCATTTTGATAGCCCTCACAAGCATGTTTTCAAGTGCCTCAAGTTAGGCAAAGAGGACACCATTTCAGATTTCTGTAGGCATAGCAAACTAGCAAAATTCAGATGACCAAAGCGTGCATGCCAACGCTTTGCATTTGACATAGCCTGAGAATCATGTACTGCACATGCCAAATCATTCACAGATCTTTCATAGTATATGAGCTTATACAACCCACGACATAAAATGCCAGAAGCAATAATCACGTTGCCATTTGACAGATCATGAACTGTACACTTGTCATCAACAAATTTCACAACCAAGCCAATCTTGGATAAAGTTGAAGCTGGTAACAGATTCTTCTTGATCCCTAACACAAATAAAGCATCTGACAAAGTGAAAGAACTACCATCAGCAGTAGTCAGAATGATCTTATCAACTCCCATGATAAGATAAGAGGAGTTGTTGGCGCATGTGATAGTATTCCTTGTAGGGGCAGGTTCGAGTGAAGAGGAGAAACTACACTCGGAGGTGACATGTTTAGTCACCCCACTATCAAAGTACCAAACATCTGAGTCTACTACAGACATGCACTACTCATGAGAAGATGGGTCAAAACTACACAATAGTCAACGCCCATTCTTCATCCTGCACAAGATTAGTAGACTTTGTTTTTGATGTAGAGGCCTCTACAACAACCATTTTGGCCTCTTTATTCTTTGCCTCTTTAGCAGCCAGTTTGGAAAATTCTTTATGATATGATCATTTCCTTTACAGTATTTGCAAAACAATTTTTGCTTTTCTAATTTCTTCTCATCTTTGTCTTTCTTCTTCGAATGTGCAACATTTGCAAATTTCTGCTTGCTAGTAGATGAGATCCATTTACCTTTGCCCTTCTGACTAGCTAGGAAAGCTTGATTTGCAACACGCATGATGGACCTATTCTGTCTAGACTGATCTTCTTGCAATGAGATAGAGACTAACTCCTCAAATGACAAGGCATTTGGATTGCCTTTCATTATCAAACAGAAGAGTAGAAGCAAAACTTTGATATGAATCAGGAAGACCTTTCAGAATGGTCTACACAAGTGAGCTATTTGGTATAACTTCATCAACAAAAATCAACTGTTCTTTTAAATCCTTGATCTTTTTCAAAAAATTGTCCATAGAATCACCTTAATTCGTGTGCTCACTCTCCAACTGTTTTTGGAGGTAAGCAACACAAGCCTCATTCCTAGCGTGGCACAATGTGGTAAGTGTATCCCAAGCGTCCTTAGCTATTCTGCAAGAGAGAATGTGAGGAAAAATGCATATTTGATAGACAAAGCTATCAATGCATGTGCTTGGGCATCTCTGCCATCCCAACAAATTTTCTCTACAGTAGGTGCAACAGAAACCATAGCACAAAAAAGAATCTGTAGAATATCACCATCTTCGACACCATCTCCATCAGCTCTAGCACCTGTATTTGGAGTACCTATATTCGCAAGTGTAACACAATGTCTTTCAACACCCTGCACAATGTTCCACAGTCCTTTTGCAACCAATACATGTCGCATCATATAAGCCCATAACGGGTAGTTGGTACCATCCAACTTATCCTCAACAACCAACATACGAAATACATCACTGCTTTCAGCCATGGCCGGTGACTAAAGTACCTTGATGCAAAAAATTGACTATATCTTAAAAAGTTGAACAGAGCTACCTAGACAAATTTTGCTAAACCTGTAGCACACTTCGAGATGCTTATACTAGCGAACCAAAATTGGTATATACCTTTGGCACAAAAAGATGAAATAGCCTGCACAAACATTATTATGAAGAGAGATGGTGGATGCAATCCAAAGATGAGTAGGTGTTGCTACAACCAGCTTCACACCAGCCAACTGAGACTTCAGAGTTGATTAGTAGACCCTTTAAGCTTCCTAAATCCACCAAAATATCAGCCAAGTACTTTGGAACATATATCCCAAAAGTTTAAGTCAAGACAGACTAGTTGCAAAATGACTAGCTCCCAAAACTTGCTATTTTTGGACATACACCTGCTGGAAAAAATGAACAGTGCTCTCAACTTGGTAGGAATTATAAAACTTCCTTTTGGGCATAGCAAATAGACTTAGAAAGCTTCCCAATACAAGTTAAAACACTTCAAATGATGGACTGAGCACTGAGAACAAGATTTATCAATTTCTGGAACATGCCCACCATTCTCGGGGCTCTACAGAGATAGACCAGTGAGCAGTAAAATGCAAATATCTCCAAAAATATAAATCCAATGACCTTGAAAATTGATATGCAGAAACTAGAAAGTAAGAGCTATCCAACGCATGTTAAATCACTGAAAGAAAGGCAGTAGAACTCGAGATATGACCTTCTGAAGGTACTGCTCTGAGTGAGTATAGCAGAGAACAAAACAGAGAAGTGAATGATGATAAATGTATAAATTCATATATGATTACAACCACATTGGCAATGAATCTTTGCACAATGGGAGTAGAATTATAGAGCTATGGAGTAAGCTCTTCAATCTCTACAAAATGACATCAAGTGGTCACGTACAAGGCTTGCTAATCGCCTCTTCCTTCTTGCTCTTTTTATAGCTATTCTTGGAGGGAGTTTTGAATTCGAATTCGAATGGCTCCACCTAAAAGTGATCCACAAAGTTAGGAGATATTCCCTCAGCTCAAAAAGTTGTGGGTTTTGGTAGTTAGAGCCACGAAATTGCTTTTACATCATGCATGAGGTAAGCCATCCTTTTCCTTTTTTCTTTTTCCATTTAGAAGAGATAAAAAGTACTTTTTTACAAGAGGGGTTCACATGACTACTCATGTGACTTACAAATCAGGATAATATCAAGCATATCAAGCATGTAGGCTTGGGTAAAATGCACCAACAATTATGATAGTGTGTTCGGAGGCCAAAACGAGCTCATATGACGATTTCGAGACGACAGAGCGAAGCAGTTTTGATCTCTCAAGCACTTTAGTATTCTCAACAAAACTCGTGCAATTTTGAGACTGCAAGCAAACAAGTGTCAACGACACCCTAGATGAAGTAACAACGTGCTCTGATACCAATCGTTGGACTTATCCATCTATGAAACATGCAAACATCACAAGGAACAAGAAGAAGCTTGGAGCACAAGACACAATACTAAATGTATTACGACTAGAATGTACAAAGATAAGTCTCCCATTAGGGCAATAGGCGTATATACAGAACAGGGAAAAACAATCTTCTAAAGAGGGAAGAAAGTGCCTCGACAGTCCTAGAGTTTTCACACACATCACTACCTAAATATATCAACAACAACAACAAAGGAGATATTGCATTCACAACAAATGCCAAAGGAGGCAAAGTGGACTCTTCAAAAGATGGAGACAAAAAGAAATTCCAAGGAAAGTGTTTCCAATACAAAAAAGAAAGGCCACATAATCCAAGATTGTTGCATCAAAAGGTAGAAGAGAAGAATGGTTCTTCAAAAGCTAGCAAGGGTAGGGAGTCTATGAACACTATAGAAATAGAGCTAAACACTAAAAAAATAGAGCTTGACTTATTTGTTATGATAGAGGAGGTATGCTCCTCGGATGAAGATTCAAGAACAAATGACTCATGGGTGTTCAAAAGTGGTGCCTCTCATCACATGATGAGCAAGAAAAGACCTTTATAGTTCCTTAGAGCCTCTAAGGGAACCCATCACAATAAAGATAGGCAACAATGCAAGATGTCCTGTAGAGAGTGAAGGTATGGTTTCTTTCATTTACTCCAATGGGGATATCAAAAAGCTTTCAAATGTGTTGTATGTTCCACAAAACAAATGTAATCTACTTTCAATAGCTTCTATAAGTGAAGGTACAAGTAAGCTATGGCATGAGATATTCGACCACATTCGATACCCTATACTAAAGGAGATGCATCATAGGGGTATGGTTGCACACCTACCATCAATTGTGGAAATGAAGGAACCATGTGAAGCTTGCATGATGGGAAAGAAATGTTGGAACAAATCTATTACAACCCTAAGCATTGGCTTGAGTTTCTAGGAGAAGTAGTAAGAGAAGACAATGTATGGAAATCTAAGAGCACTTGTAACTCACCTTTGTAATTGTTTGATCATTTACTTGATGTAAAAGTAAAAGGAATCAAAAGTGGTTGAGTTCACTTGATAAAAATAGAGAGAGAAGCCACAAATTCATGATTTGGAGCTTGGAGAATCAATCAACCTCTAAAACGTAGGAAACTACTTTTAGGTGAGCAAAATTCAAATTCAAATCTTGGCTCCAAAACTCTCTATATATAGATGGTAGTTTAGTCACACTTTAGGGGCGTCCATAAGCTGAGCTATATGCTATATCAAGTGTGGATATAAGGCACACACATGTATCTGTAAGTTCATTGTATTATACAATCAATATGCATTCATATTTATGATCATACAAGTTCATATCTTCATGGTTGTGTGAGTCTACTCTTCCTTGTTATGCTTCTCAAGTTTTTGAGTCAGATTGCAGAGCTCACCTCTCTTAGTCTGGTGCATCTTTTTCAATGATTTAAATTGCTAGATCCTTCTTTTAAAGCCTACTATATGATCACAAAATCTCGTTCCTATTGGAGTTCTCAATCTTGAGTTATTTTCAGTTGAAGTCAACCCTGTCTGTTCATTTTCACTCTTCTGTCAGGTTTTTGATTTTATCAGTCATCTTGTCAGAGCTGGTTCTCCGCATGTACTTAATCAAATTGCATGATTCAAAGCTTGTTGGATTCAACATACTGTTATCATCCAAAATTTCATAATCATTGAGTATTTGAATCTTGAGCTATGATCATTGTTTTGCTCACTAGTCTAAGTATTGTTGCAGCCCGTGAAAATCAGGATGATATCATAACTTGTTAAACTTCATTCTCATTGTGTGATTCACTATTTCTGACGAGATTACTCTTTAAAGTTATCTCTCTATTGTTAATTAGAGTTCTCCAAAAGGAAGCAAGCTAATTGCTGCTGTGCTCAGAGAATTATTCAAAACACTAGATAGGTGTATGAATCAAATAGCAAGTTTTTCACCTCTGAATTAATTCGAGCTTATTTGTTTTGATCTATCTTTTGGAGATTGATATTCGAATGTACATAGGGTGTCTAACACATCCATTGGCAAGTTAAAAGGGCCCACCACATACTCCTGGAGTTCATTTGGCTGGTGTAGTGCAAGGATTTTGCAGCACCACTTCATCTTCAAGCACATATCTATCCATCTCTTCACAGTGCTCTCAGAGCAAAGATGGCAGATGGATTTCCTTCATCAATTGACAAATTGGATAGAGGTAATTACTCAGCTTGGTCATTAAGGATGGAAGCTTATCTCCAAGGAAGAAGTTTATATGGTTATGTGGCTGGAGATGAAGTTATGCCTGCATTCAGAAACAAGAGTCAACCAACACAAGAAGAGCAAGAGAGATTGAACACATGGTGTTCCAAAGATGCATTAGCAAGGTCATCCCTCCTTAAATCTATCTCAGATTTTTTGTTGCCTCACAGTAGAAGTTGTAAGACATCTCAGGAAGTGTGGGATGCACTTGAAGCCTTCTTCTCTTCAAGTACCAAAGCTAGGAAGAATCAACTATGGCTGGACTTCACAACCCTCAAGAAGGCTCCCAAACAAAATGTGACTGATTTTGTCACAAAGGTCAAGGAAATAGCTGATCAGTTGGGAAGCATTGGAGAGGTAATCGATGAAGAACAAATTGTAATGCAAGTCATCAATGGATTGAAAGTAGATGACAAGTGGGAAGCATTCACCACAGCTATGGATTTGCACATGGACATGCATGTACCTTATTTCAATACACTCATTGGACAATTACTCACTCAAGAGGCAAAACTTATCAAGAATGGAGAAAGCTCTAAACGTAATCAATCTTCAACTTTATATACTGATAAAAGCAAGTCCAAAGAAAACAAAGGAAAGTCAAAGAAAGTGGATGATGAAGCAAGAACATATCAAGCTAACTATGCAGGTAGAGGAAGACATGGCAGAGGTAGAGGAAGAGGAGGTAGACAATGCAGGGGGAGATCCCAAGACTCCAACCCATGTTCTATCTGTGGATTAACTAATCATAAAACTGGAAATTGCTTTAGGAATTCCAGGAATCAAAGAGGCAGAGGATACAATAGAAGAAGTTATGGCTACTCAAGAGGAAGGTTCAACAATTATCATGGAAATTACAACAAATACAATCATTCAAAGTATCAAGGAGGCTACAAAGGAAGGAGAGAATTCAATAATTACACAGAAGACTCAAACAAAGAGGATTCATTATTAATCATGAACATGGCTATGCCACAAGGTAAATTTGATGAGCATGTTTTCTACATAGATTCAGGTTGTTCCAATCATGTGGCAGGAAATGTAGCTCTCCTATCAGACTTGGAAGATCCAAGGAATAAGCATGAGGTACAAACGAGAGATGACACAAGAAATCCTGTGGAGAAAATAGGAAATGTCAAAGCACCTGATGGAAACATCAACCTACTCAGTAAGGTACTCTATGTCCCTACCATTACAAAGAATTTGATAAGTCTTGGGAAGATAGTAGAGAAAGGATTGCAAGTTAGGTTCACAAGAGGAGGAGTGTATGTGGAAGACCCTAGCCAAGGGTTCATAAGAATAGCAAAGGGAGAAAAAACAGGTAGATTGTTCACCTTTGAGTTGCAAGACACAAGGAACATAGCTCTCTTTAACTATGGTAATCAAACACTCACAGAACTAGAGGTATGGCATAAGAGATTGGCACATATTGGTGAAAGATCACTAAAGCAACTATGTAGAGACCAAAGTGTACTTGAACTCCCTAACTTGTCAAAACAACACATGATTTATAAGTGTAGTGCATGTCAATTTGGAAAGTCTCACAGGTTACCAGTCATGAAGAAAGGATATATGCATGGAGATCTCTTCGAGTTGGTTCATATAGATGTATGGGGACCTGGCAAGGATGCTTCAATATCTGGATCAAGGTATTATGCCTCTTCATTGATGATTGCAGTAGGTGGACTATATTATACTTTATGAAACACAAAGATGAAGTCTTTTCATGCTTCAAAAGATATTTGGCTCTTGTGGAGAATCAAACAAGTAAAACACTAAAAAGGCTAAGGTCAGATGGAGGGGGCTAATACTTCTCCCATGAATTTGATTATTTTCTTTAAGAAAGAGGAATCAAAAGAGAGGTAACTACAAGATACACTCCTGATCAAAATGGAGTGGCAGAAAGAAGGAATAGGAAAATTTTTGAAGCTGCAAGATCCATGTTAAATGAAAAGCATTTGCCTAATTATCTATGGGATGAGGCTATATCTACAACCACTTACTTGATTAATAGGTTCCCTTCAAAATCCCTTGATGGGAGAACTCCATATGGGGCTTGGAATGGAAGAAGACCTAGCTTAGATCATTGTAAAATTTTTGGATGTATTGCTTATGCTCATGTTCCCTCAAAGGTTAGAGGCAAGATTGATCGAAAGGTAGAAAGGTGTGTATTCATTGGATATGACAACAATCAAAAGGTTACAGGTTATGCAACCCTACCAACAAAGGATTATTGGTAAGCAGAGATGTAGTTTTTGATGAGAACAATTCATGGTATGAAGATTCATGTAGGAAGGTCAAATTGCCATATGACCTTGAAGAAGATTTTCAAAAGCTTGGCAGAGAACATCAACCAAAGATTGAAGAACAAGATACTTCAGAAGATGATGAAGAAACTCAAATGGAAAAAATCAAAGCATAGAAGTCTAAAGGTAAAGCAAAATTGCAGGAACTTGTACATGAGGTAGAATCATCACAACATGGCTTAAGAAGATCTATATGGGAAAGAAAAAAACCAGAAAGGTATGGGTTTGACACCTCATTAGTAACTAAACATTCTATTTACATAGCACCAGACATAAATCAAGAGGTGCCATCATCCTTTGAAGAGGCCAAGGCAAAATCAGAATGGACGCATGCAATGAAGGAAGAAATTGAAGCACTTGAGGAAAACAACGCTTGGAAGTTGGTGCCCAAGACTTCATCTATGAAGGTAATAGGCTCAAGATGGGTCTATAAACTCAAGAAGAATTTTGATGGTTCCATAAACAGGTATAAGGCAAGGCTTGTAGCAAAAGGCTTTGCACAAACTCAGGGAATTGATTATGAGGAGACCTTCTCTCCTGTGGCAAAGATGCCTACTATTAGGGTTTTGCTTAGTATTGCCTCTTCCAAGAATTGGAAGATACTTCAATTGGATGTAAAAAATGCATTTCTTAATGGATGGGTAACAGAAGAGGTATATATGGCACAACCACTTGGTTTTGAGAATCAAGTTTATCCTGATTATGTGTATAAACTTATCAAAGCATTGTATGGTCTCAAGCAAGCCCCAAGAGCTTGGAATTTCAGGCTTGTTTCATTCTTGCAGGACAAAGGCTTTCAACAAAGCAAGGCAGATCCTTCACTCTTTATTAACAAGAGTAAGTTTGAGGTCATCTACCTATGTGTATATGTAGATGATATTATATTGACAGGAAATGATGCAGATGGTATGAAGAAGATCAAAGATCAGATGAGAGAAGAATTCAAGATAAGTGATTTAGGATCACTTACCATGTTATTCTTGAAGATTGAAGACCTCAAGCATGATTTGCTTGAGTGGGAGCTGTTGGAACAAATTTATTACAAGCCTATGTATTGTCTTGAGTTTCTAGAAGTAGTAAGAGAAGACAATGTATGGAAATCTAAGAGTTCACTTGTAACTCACCCTTGTAATTGTTTGATCATTTACTTGATGTAAAAGTAAAAGGAATCAAAAGTGGTTGATTTCACTTGATAAAAATAGAGAGAGAAGAGACTAATTCATGATTTGGAGGTTGGAGAATCAATCAACCTCTAAAAGTTAGGAAACTACTTTTAGGTGAGCAAGATTCAAATTCAAATCTTGGCTCCAAAACTCTTTATATATGCATGGCAGCTTAGTTGCACTTTAGGGGCGTCCACAAGTTGAGCTATATGCTATATCAAGTGTGGATACAAGGCACACACATGTATCTATAAGTTCATTCTATTCTACAATCAATATACATTCATATTTATGATCATACAAGTTCATATCTTCATGGTTGTGTGAATCTACTCTTCACTGTTATGCTTCTCAAGTTTTTTAGTTAGCTTGCAGAGATCACCTCTCTCAGTTTGGTGCATCTTTTTCAATGGTTTAAAGCGATGAATCTTTACTTTAAAGCCTACTATATGCTCACAAAATCTCATTGCTATTGGAGTTCTCTATCTTGTGTTATGTTCAGTTGAAGTCAACCCTGTCTGTTCATATTCACTCCTCTGTCACATTTTCGATTTTATCAGTCATCTTGTCAGAGTTGGTTCTCCGCGTGTACTTTATCAAATTGCATGAATCAAAGCTTGATGGATTCAGCATACTGTCTATTACTATCATACAAAATTTCATAATCATTAAATATTTCAGTCTTGAGTTATGATCCTTTTTTTGCTCACTGGTCTAAGTATTGTTGCAGCCCGTGAAAATCGGGATGATGTCATAACTTGTTAAACTTCATTCTCATTGTGTGATTCACTATTTCTGATAAGATTACTCTTGAAAGTTAGCTCTCTAAGTTAAGTTTCCCAAAAGGAATTAATCTAATTGCTGTTGTGCTCAGAGAATTATTCAAAACACTAGACAAGTGTATGAATCAAAATAGCAAGTTTTTCACCTCTGAATTAATTCCAACTCATCTGTTTTGATCTATCTTTTTGAGATTGATATTCCAAGGTACATAGGGTGTCTAACACATATATTGGCAAGCTAAAAGGATCCACCACATACTCTTGGAGTTCATTTGGCTGGTGTAGTGCAAGGATTTTGCAGCACCACTTCATCTTCAAGCACATATCTATCCATCTCTTCACAAGAAACTGTGGAATGCATTTCCATAAGAAAGCAAGAACAAAGCAAGCTATCCTCTAGAGTTGGTGTGTGTTTACGTGTGCAGAAAAGTTCCTACATAGGCCTTGGGTGGATCTTCCTATTTCATGTTACTTGTTGATAACCATAGCAAGAAGATGTGGGTGTACTTCCTTCACGATTATTCTCAAGCTTTTAGTAAATTTAAAGAATGGTTTCAACTTGTTGAGTCTAAAACACATAAGAAGATGAAAAATTTAGGATAGATGATAGTGGTGAGTTCAGATTAATAGAGCTTGAAGATTTCTATGAGAGTAAAGGAATCAAGCATCAACTCATAGTGGCACATAGCCCTCAACATAACAGTTTCACAAAACACCAGAATAGAACCATCATGGAGATGGCAAGATGCATGTTGAAGGGAAAGAGTTTCCCAAATCAATTTTGGGTAGAGGTTGTCAACGCTATTGTCTACATCTTGAATTGAAGATACAAAAAGGCACTTGATGGAAAGACTCCACAAGAAGCCTACACTGGTAAAAAGCCATTTGTTTCCTATTTCAAAGTATTTGGAAGTGAATATTATGTACATGTTCCATATAGGGAGACAAAAAAGATTCAACCAAAAAGGATCAAATGTATCTTCTTAGGGTATAGTGAAGATAAGAAAGCTCATAAGATTTATGAAGCTGAGGCTAAGAAGATCATGACGAGTAACGATGGGGTGTTTAAGGAGGAGAAGCCACATGCAATGGAGGAGGAAAAGAGAGCTTCTACTTTATCATCAGGAAAAGGGCCAATTCTCTATGAAACTAGCCCAAGAGCTATCCCTTCTACACAAGAGAAGGAAGCATCATCTTCAGATGATGAGTCTGAAAGTCACCCACCTGTTGTCACCAAGTGGAAATGCCATTGTCGTGATGGGTGAGACAATCCTATGATTATGCAAACACCATTCCACAGTCACTAGAATAGGTTGCAAATGGACCAATGCAATCAAAGAGAATAGATGAATAGAGACGGGAAAGTGCCCATATTGTAAACACATCCCCAGTGGCTGAGCTCATTCAAGAACAAGAAAAGGAAGCAACCAATGTGGAAGAGGCATACCATGATCCAAATTGGAGGGCTGCCATGAAAACAGAATACAACAATATCATGAAGAATGGAACTTGGAAGCTAATGTATCGACCCCCTAAACGTAAATTCATTGGCATCACGTGGGTTTGGAAGCTAAACTAGAATGCCAACGATACTTTGGAAGAGTACAAAGAAAGTCTTGTTGCACATGGCTACTCACAAGCTCAAGGCATTGACTTTTGTAAATCATTTGCTCTGATTGCAAGGATAATTACAATCCAAGTAGTAGTGGTTGTGGCTGCACATAAGCAATGAACAGTTTATCACATGGATGTAAAATTATCATTCTTGAATGGAGACCTCAAGGAGGAGGTATATGTGTCTCATCAGCTAGGGTTTGAGGTTCATCATTCAAAGAACAATGTATGCAAGTTGAAGAAGGCATTATATGGGCTAAAACAATCACCTAGAGCATGATATTAGTGCATGGATAAGTATCTCTTGTATATAGGTTTCAAAATATGTACTTTTGATGCTAACTTGTATGTTCTAAAGAGAGGAGGGAAGACAATTATGCTTGTACTCTATGTGGATGACATTTTGGTTATAGGAAATGATCATGCTCTTCTTCAACAAATGAAAGATGCCTTGAATTTAGAATTTGAAATGAGAGACTTGGGCTTAATGCATTATTGCTTAGGCCTTGAAGTTTGGCAAGAATCACGGAAGATTTTCATCTCTCAACAAAAGTATGCAAGACAAATATTGAAGGCATTCAACACAGAGGATTGCAAGGAAATTTCTACACCTATGGAGGTCAACAAAAAATTATCTATTGAAAATACTTCAACTCCTATGGATATTGGAAGATACAAGGAAATTAGTTGGAAATATCATCTACTTGTGCAATAGCATACCAGCAATCTGTTATGCTATTGGAGTAGTAAGGAGATTCTTTAATAAGCCTTGCCAAACTCATTGGAAGGAAAGCATGCAAATACTCAGGTATGTGAAAGGAATCACTCATTATGGTATTCATGATGAAGAAGGATCATCTTTGGTTGGATAATATCACTCAGATTGGCCAGGAGATATTGATACCAAAAAATCAATTTCTAGATATTTCTTTTCTTTAGGATGAGGGATATTCTCTTAGATCAATAAGAAGCAATTGACTGTAGCATTATCGTCTACTGAAATTGAGTACAAAGCAACATGTGTTGCAGCATGTGAAACAGTATGGTTGAGGAGGATCATATGGCACATAAGGATACAAGGAAGGGAGGCTATATGGTTGAAGTGTGAAAAACAAAGCTACATGGTCATCACCAAGCATCGTGTTTTCCATGCATGTACCAAGCACATAGAAATTCAGTATCACTATGTGCATGAGTTGATTGAGGATAGGGTCATGGAGATAAGCTATTGTCCAACTAAAGAAAATGGAGCAACTTCATCAAGGATCTTTGGAGAGAGAAACTTCATTGACGCTGTCGGGAAGAATTTATTACTCTTAAAATATTACTAAAATTAAAAGACTAATTGATTGGAATAAGTTTGGATGAATTATGATAATTTTGACTAATGTTTGATTTTAATTTTTGCAGGACAAGAAGTTTGATGATTAATATCAAGATGGGAAGTATTTATCTAGGTGTTTTCTAATATAATTATAAGTATAGATGGAAAATCAAGGGTTTATCTAAATTTTGAAAGATAATTCAAGGGTATTTATGGGTTAAATGTAGGTTTTGAACATGTTTTATAGGGTTCAAGCTTAATTTCAAGGTTAATTTCAGGGTTAATTAATCATGGTTTTAAGTTAGTCTAAGGGTAAAATAGCTAACTAAGTAGGTTTCGTCACTAAATGAGCTTATAAATAGGATAAAATATATTAAATGAAAACTTAGCAAATATTTTAATTATAAATGGTTAATTAAATATGTTAATTATTAATTATCATTTTTTAACACTAAGGTTATGGATACAATTAAATTTATTGATGGGTTTAATTTAATTTATTCTAAAGGGTTGTATTTATTCTAAAGTGATTAAATAAATAAAAAGGAATTGAAGGGTTGTATTTATTAAATTCTAAATGATTGGCTAAGAGAATATTTATTTTTGTTAAAGTTGAGTGTATTTTTTGGAAAATCAACTAGGAGAAAAATCCCACACCTAATTTCTAGTTGAGTGATGTTGAGTTGAAGAGGAGTAAATGTAGGCTGCATGGATCAGTTATCTTAGGGAAAATGTGGGCTATGGTGGGCTACTCTCATCTATATAAAGAGGGGAGTCGTATTCACAAGCTCATGTGATTTTTCAGGTACTCTATTTTTCCTTTGCTCTAGACTATAGTCATTTGTGCACATATTTCCATGACTGTCTTCTGACAGGAGGAGAGAGAAGTCCATCTCTCTTACTTTTGTCATTCATTCAATGTAGAGCAAATTGTTTTGCTTTGAAAATTGGTCGACGCAGAGATGATAAGTGTTTTTTCTTCTTTTCTTTATTCTTCCATCCTTTTCTTCTTCTTTCTTTCTCCTTCTTTAATGTTTTTTAATTATTTTTTTTATTTCTTTTTCCCCTCTCTTTCTCCCACGCAGCACACACACAAAGAGAGAGAGAGACAAAGAGAGAGAGAGAGAGAGAGAGAGAGAGAGAGAGAGCGAGAGAGAGAGAGAGAGAGAGAGAGAGAGAGAGAGAGCATTGAATGCTTTTTTATTTTTTCTTTTATTTATTTTTAATTTTCTTTTTTTAGATCTCCTTTCTTCCCCTCTCCTTGCAGCCGAGTGGTCCGTGCGACAACAAGAGAGAGAGAGAGAGAGAGAGAGAGAGAGAGAGAGAGAGAGAGAGAGAGAGAGAGAGAGAGAGAGAGAGAGAGAGAGAAGGGTTTTTGGGAATTTTTTTATTTTCTTATTTTATTTTATGATTAAGATTTTCTCTTCTTTATTATTTATATCACCTTTATATTTACTAAGTTCTAGTATTACTTACATGTTTATTTTCATATATTTATAAAAATAATATTTATTAAATATATATATAAATATCATTTACGAATATTTAGTATGAATAGAATGATTTATTTACTTATGAATAAGTATTTATGTATGTATATGTATTTATACATGTATGTGAATATATATGTCTTAATATATGTCTATGTTTTAATATAAGTATATGCATTTATGTATGTATATGTGTGTGTGTGTGAAAGTGTTTTATCTTAGGTTCATTATATTTTAATGTTATTATGATATGCATATGTATTGAATATGTTTATTTAGGATGAATGACATGAATGGTATGTTGGTATGAAGGATGTATGTGTATGTTTATTTATCTAAATTGATTACATGTATATGATTTGAATTCTTAAACTTCTTTTATGAATTTCAGGTTACCAAAAGGAGTGTCCATTTAGCTTTATCCCTTATCTTTCTCAAAGATTTCATCATTTTATCTAAACTTCTCTTCATCCAATCATTATTCCTTCCTTTTCTTATCCATTAGCCAAGCTTCTTCAACCCTTAGCTTGATAGAAACTTGTTAGGAAATGCATTAAATTAAGTAAATGTTTGTATCTGTGTGCATAAACCCATGTTAGATGTTAGTGCATGTATCCTTGTTGAATTTTAGACATGTTAGTTAATGTATGCATATTAGAAGTTAGGTAGTGCATGTTAGATATTAGGAAATGCATGTAAATGTTAGATGTATGTTAATAAATGTTAGATGTATGTTAGTGAATTGTATTTATGTAAATGTATGCATAGTTAATGCATGAATATTAGATATTAGTGCTTGCATGTTGTGTGTTTGTGCATGTATGTTCATGCATGTGTGCTAGTGCATGTGCATGTATGCATGTGTGTATGTTAGTGCATGCATGTTCATATATGTGTATGTTAGTGCATGCATGTTCATATATGTATGTTAGTACATGAGAGTTCATGATAGGAATGGTATGTATGTATGTTTGTGTAGTTATGTATGCATGTTCATTTATGAATGTGCATGTATGCATATGATTTTGTTTGCATATCATGTTTGTATGTTAGTGCATGTATGTATGTTTGCATGTTCATGTATGCATGTTCATTTATGCATGTGCATGTAGTATGTGAGTTATGATAGTGTAATTATATTTGCATGTTCATGCATGTTATGTATGCATGTCATGTATGTCATGTATGTATGCATGTTGATTTATGTTTGCATGTTTGTGTATGTATGTGCGCTAGTGCATGTGCATGTATGCATGTGTGTATGTTAGTGCATGCATGTTCATATGTGTGTATGTTAGTGCATGCATGTTCATTTATGTGTATGTATGCATAAGAGTTATGTTAATGCATGTTATGTATGCATGTTCATTTATGCATGTGCATGTATGCATGTGAGTTATGTTAGTGAAATTTATGTATGCATGTTCATTTATGCATGTGCATGTATGCATGTGAGTTATGTTAGTGCAGTTTATGTATGCATGTTCATTTATGCATGTGCATGTATGCATGTGAGTTATGTTAGTGCAATTTATGTATGCATGTTCATTTATGCATGTATATGTATGCATATGAGTTATGTTATGTCATGCATGTATGTTAGTATTCATGTGATGTATGCTAGCATATGTAATATGTATGAATATGTATAAGTGTATTAAGCTATGTATATATATGAATTATAAGATGTATGCTAAAAGTAATGTTTGAATGAATTATTTTATTGCAATGTGTATGTTAAAATAAATGAATGTACTTATATATATACGTGTTTTAGAAAAGTTAATTATCTTATATTAAACTAAGTTTTTTAAAATATGTTAAGATTTAAAAAAGTGTTTAATCTTTTATAAAAGCATACTTATATTCTCATGTGATTTTTCAGATGAAATGCAGCCCTGTTTAAGACGAACTGAAGATTTGAAGTGTGGAAAGAGTTTACTTAACTGAAATCTATTGTTTAGTTTGTATAGGATATCTTTTTTATAAACAATATCTTATAGCTTTGTATAGGAAAACTATCATTAATCTATTTTCATTTCACTTTTACCTCCATCTACATTTGAATTATTATTTTCTAGACCAGTTGATGTTTATAAAACTCTAAATACACAAAGATAAAGTAGTTAGTGAGGAATTAATCTTATCATCCTATTTAAACGTAGTGGAAAGATATAGAAACGCTTTGCCCTACGAACCTTAGGAAAAAAAAATACTTGTTCTGCATAGTCACCCTATGTGCGCCGTTAGCGAGACGATTGAATTGATCCACCAGTTGTCACGAATCGCTCCCCCACATTTGAACGTGACGTGAAACAACGACACAGCAGGACAGGTATAAACTCTTTTCCTTTTCTTGTATATGCAATAGTTTGGTTTAGGTTACGTGGTTGTAGCAGCTTGAGGTGGTCATCTTGCAGAGGAAGAATCCTCAAACCTTGTAATTCCCTGGGTGTTGAGGGCTGAGGTGATGCTCTGAGCGCCTCCACGGGAATAGGCAAGTAGATCAGCTTCATCTCGTCACCCTCTCATTGATAAATGAAGTGGAGACGTTTGCACATTCATTCAATATATTTTGATGTATTAGAATTTAAGCAACTCAAATTGTATAAAGTTTACACACACATTCACATTGAGCCTCTTCTTCGAACCATCTTTCAGGTATTGATCTATTTTTTGAGACTTATTTTATTGACTTTCAATGGGTAGTAAGAAGATAGTTAAATTAAATACAAACGATAAGAACTCTATTATGGAAGACTTAATTAAGAATAAGATTTTGGATTTTTAATTTCAATTCAAAGAACTAGGGGATAATCTAAAGTCATCAATTTGAGCTAAATTTGAAGAAATATTTCTATTACTTGATAAACTTAGTGAGTTTTCCATAGAAGCTTATCTCATAGGATTGGGAGGTGTGGAAACCCCTGTTTGGGCGAGGTGGAACTTCCCATCTACCTTCAAGATGTTCCAATGAAAGTCAAAGCGCTAGGTCATGCGTATGATAATTGTCTTTCTTATGATGATGCATGCAAATTATATTTAGTCATTACACATGATCTTAAGATTTGTAACTTCCAAACCCAACTACATTTGCATTTAAACTTAGGTAGAGGAGGGATGAGAGAATACTTTACCCAAACTAAATTTAGACCTAGTATATGTAACAACATTAAAAAACAGTGCAGACCTAAGAGCTATAATGAGAAAACAAAGAGTGCATTAAAATCTATGAACAATGAGCAAAATCTTCTAAAACCACAAATTATGAGTAACACTAAGGATGAAACTAAATCTCTTGCTAAAAAATATGGTCAACATACATTGAAAAGGATTGATAAAGATAAATATGCAAATATAAATATTCATAAAAATGAAGTTCAAAAATCAATCAAACTTGATGAAAGAGAAGACATATATATTTTGAATGATAAACTTAAAATCTTAAAGAATGAGAATGGTTGTGATCAAGATAAATTTGATGAATTCAAATCTAATGATAAAAATATTCATACCAAAATTGATAATGACAAAGATATTGGGAAATGGGTACAAGAGGCTACTCTGAACATTGTGCAAAATACTAAAAACTCTTCTAAACTTATGAATAAGAGGGAAAAGAAACTGATAGAATAATTTTCTTGTGGTTTTTTATATCTATGAATTTTTTATGAGCGTTTTGTTTACTAAATTGACGATTCAAAATATGAAATATTGATGTTTGATGTTTGATGAAAATTCTCCTATATAATTTTTTATGAAAAGGATATTAAGAGTTGATGAAAAATCTTTGCTTTCAGAAGGTATATGTGTTAATTGCTTCCGCTTTTCTTTATCACGATATGAAATTCTTGTTTTCAATAAAGCTATTTGACGTTCTCTTTATGGTTTTTTCTTTCTTAAGAAAATATGAGAATTTTCCATGATAAATATACGATGAGTTTTTTATACAAAATTATGATGATGAATGTGATTAATAATATGCTTCTCTTTTATGAGTTTTATGATGGAAAAATTTGATGATGATGTGATAATAAGTTGATGAAAAATAATGAGTAATGAAAACTACTTAACTTGTTGGAGTTAGACGTCTGCGGAAGCATGCGAACAACATAAGGAAGAAGAAGAAGCTTGGAGCACAAACACACAATACTGAATGTATTACTAGAGAATGTACAAAGATAAGTAGCCCATTAGGGCAATAGACGTATATACAAGCCAGGGGAAAAAAACCTCCTAAAGAGGGAAAAAAGTGCCCCGGCGGTCCTAGTGTGTTCACACACATCACTACCTAAATATATCAACAAATCCCCCCTGGGAGTGATGCGGTGAACAAGGAACTGGCACTCATGTATAAGAAGTGCCAAGCTATGTGGAAATCACTCCACAAAAGGAAGTAAGCCCAAAGCTTTGCAGAAAGCTTCAAACTTCTCCCTAGGCAGAGCCTTCATGAAAAGGTCTGCAATGTTCTCCTGCGTGGGCATATATGCCAAGCTCATCTCCCCAGCAGAGAACCTCTCCCTGACATAGTGATAATGCACCTCAATGTGCTTAGTGCGAGCATGGAACACAGGGTTCCTCGCAACTGCCAATGCGCTCTGACTGTCAGTGAAGATGGTGGTGGCAGAAGACTGGCCAACACCCAAATCAGCCATAAGGCGTCTAAGCCACACACACTCAACAGTTGCTCTGAAAGCTGCCCTATACTCAGCCTCACAACTGGAAGTGGCCACAGTAGGCTGCTTCTTGCTCAACCAAGAAATACATGAGCTACCAAGCATGAAGCAAAAACCACTGGTGGACACACGAGTGTCATAGCAACCAGCCCAATCTGAGTCACAAAAAGCATGCAAATCTGGCGGTAGTGATCCCCACTTGGGATAAAACAACCCAAGTAGACGAATACCACTCAAGTAGTGAAAGATGCGCTTAACCGCCTTCCAATGCATGACTCCTGGGCAATGCATAAACCTGCTCATCTGTGAGACAACAAACTGAATATCTGGCCGAGTAATGCATAAGTAAATCAAGCATCCAACAGCCTGTTGATAGAGAACAACATCAAATGCATCTCCAACATCATGAAGACTCAATCGTAAACCTATCTCCATAGGAGTGGCAATAGGCTTACAGTCTTCAAGACCAAAACGCTGCAATAATGTGTCAATATATTTTGTTTGACACAAAGCCATTCCACCATCAACTTGCATAAACTGAATGCCCAGATAGTGATGCAAATGCCCCAAATCAGACATCTCAAATGAGGCATGCAAATCAGCCTTGAAATCAGCAATATGCTTCTCAATAGGACCAGTGAGAAGCATGTCATCAACATAGACAACAATGATCAGAAGCACATCATTAGCACACTTAACATATAAGGTGCTTTCAGTTGGACTGTTCTCAAAACCATGTGCAACCAGATAGGCATGTATCTTCTCATACCAAGCACGTGGTGCTTGCTTTACACCATATAATGCCTTCTTTAACCTGCACACCTGGTTTTCATGCCCTTTTTGCACAATGCCACGGGGCTGAAAAACATACACTTCTTCATGCAAGTCACCATTCAGAAATGTTGTTTCAATGTCCAACTGATGTACATTCCAACCATGATGGGCTGCAAGTGCACAAATGCTCCGAACAGTAGTCATACGGCATGTAGGTGCAAAGGTCTCGTCAAAATCAATGCCTCCTTCCTGCGCATAAGCCTTTGCAACAAGCCTAGCCTTATACATGTCAACTGTACCATCAGGTTTACGCTTCAGCTTGTATACCCACTTAGTGCCAATGGGCTTCTTGCCAGGAGGCAAGTCACATAAAGACCATGTACCATTCTTCATTATAGCATCATATTCAGATTGCATAGCAACCATCCAATTTTCTGAATTTTGTGCTTCATCAAAAGAAACAGGCTCATTCTCATCACAGAGACTAGACGCAACCATAGAATGATCTGCATCATCATATGAAACCTGCAAAGGCTGAGAAGTTGCCTCATTAGGACGAGCACTAGACTGTCCACCTATAAAAAGAGGCATCAAGGTATCATACATGTCTTTGGAGCTAACAGATGTCTCCTTAGTACATAAAAGTAATGGCTGAATAGCATCTTCCACAAAGAAAACATTACGGCTAACCAGAATACGTTTAGTCTGTGGATGATACAGACGATAGCCTTTACTTTCAGAATTGTACCCAACAAAAATACATTTTACTGCCTTATCATCCAATTTTCTGTGATGTTGTTCAGGCACTAATGCATATGCCAAACAACCAAAAACATGCAGATGAGCAACAAATGGCTTGTGGTCATGCCAAGCCTCATATGGAGTGATAGACTGCAGCGCTTTAGTGGGACACCTGTTCAGTACATATGCTGCACACATGACAGCCTCAAGCCAGAAACTATGAGGTAAAGCCTGACTCTTGACCATGCACCTAGCCATCTCCATGAGTGACCTGTTCTTTTGTTCAGCAACTCCATTCTGTTGAGGTGTATACGGCACTGTACACTGGTGTTTTATCCCACGTTCAGCCAGAAATGCATTAAAATCAGAAGACATATATTCTCCCCCTCGATCAGAACGGAGTGTGCCCATTTTACATGCTGACAGATTTTCAACCAAAACCAAAAACTGTTTAAAGAACATGAACACTTCGGACTTTGCTTTGAGTGGATATACCCATGCATGCCTGGAAAAACCATCAATGAAAGTCACGAAGTAAAGGTAATTCCCAAAAGAGGGTGTCTGCATAGGACCACAGACATCACTATGTACAAGCTGCAATTTCTGCATAGCCCGAACTAAACCATCTTTCTTGGAAAGGAGGAACGCTGCATTTTGCCCAAACTACAGCCTTCACATACATGTTTTCCAGGTGCCTCAAGCTTGGGCAAAGAAGACACCATATCAGATTTCTGCAGGCGTAGCAAACTAGCAAAATTCAGATGACCAAAGCGTGCATGCCAAAGCTTTGCATCTGACATAGCCTGAGAATCATGAACTGCACATGCCGAATCATTCACAGATCTTTCATAGTCTATGAGCTTATACAGCCCACGACATAAAATGCCAGAAGCAATAATCAGATCGCCATTTGATAGATCATGAACTGTACACCTGTCATCAACGAATTTCACAACCAAGCCAATCTTGGCTAATGCAGAAACTGATAACAGATTCTCCTTGATCCCTGTCACAAATAAAGCATCTGACAAGGTGAAAGAACTACCATCAGCAGTAGTCAGAATGATCTTACCAACTCCCATAACAGGATAAGAGGAGTTGTGGGCGCATGTGACAGTATTCCCTGTAGGGGCAGGCTCGAGTGAAGAGAAGAAACTGCGCTGCGAGGTAATATGTTTGGTCGCCCCACTGTCAAAGTACCAAACATCTGAGTCCACTGCAGACATGCACTGCTCATGAGAAGATGGGTCAAGACTGCAAAAAGTAGTAAATGCCCATTCTTCTTCCTGCACAAGATTAGCAGACTCTGTTTTCTGTGTAGAGGCTTTTGCAACAACCATTCCAGCCTCCTTTTTCTTTGCCTCTTTTGTAGCCAGTTTTGGACAGTTCTTTATGATATGATCATTCCCTTTACAGTACTTGCAAAACAATTTTTGCTAAATTTTTGATTTCTTCTCATCTTTATCCTGGTTCTTCGAATGTGCAACATTTGTAGATTTTTGCTTACTAGTAGAAGAGCTCCATTTTCCTTTGCCCTTCTGACTAGCCAGGAAAGCTTGATCTGCAACACGCATAATGGAACTGTTCTGCCTGGACTGATCTTCCTGCAACAGAACAGAGACTAACTCCTCAAATGATAAGGCATTCGGATTGCCTTTCATCATCAACCAAAGAGTAGAAGCAAAACTCTGATATGAATCAGGAAGACCATTCAGAACGGTCTGCACAAGTGAGCTATCTGGTATAACCTCATCAGCAGAAATCAACTGTTCCCTCAAATCTTTGATCTTCGTTAGGAAACTGTCCATAGAATCACCTTCATTCATGTGCTCACTCTCCAACTGTTTTCGGAGGTAAGCAACACGAGCCTCATTCCTAGCTTGGTACAATGTGGTAAGTGTATCCCAAGCATCCATAGCTGTTCTGCAAGAGCGAATATGAGGAATAATGGCACGTTTGACAGACAAAGCTATCAATGCATGTGCCTGGGCATCTCTGCCATCCCAACAAATCTGCTCTGTAGTAGGTGCAACAGAAACAGCAGCACGAACAGGAATCTGCGGAATATCATCTTTGACACCATCTTCATTAGCTCCAGCACCTATATTTGTAGTACCTGTCGTTATAGGTATAACAGGACGTCTTTCAACACCCTGGACAATGTTCCACAATCCTTTTGCAACCAAAACATCTCGCATCATATAAGCCCATAATGGGTAGTTGGTACCATCCAACTTATCCTCAACAGCCAACATACGGAATACATCACTGCTTTCAGCCATGGCCGGTGACTAAAATACCTTGATGCAGAAAATTGACTGTATCTCAAAAAGTTGAACATAACTGCCTAGACCAGTTCTACTAGACCTGTAGCAGACTTCGAGATGCTTAAACTGGCGAACAGAAACTGGTATATACCTTTGGCACAAAGAGACGAAATAGCCTGCACAAGCGCTACGATAGTGCGTTCGGAGGCCGAAACGAGCTTAGATCGTGATTTCGGCACTTCATAGCAAAGCTGTTTTGATCTCGAAAACACGCTGAGTATGCTCACCAAAATTCGTAGGATTCTGAGACTACTAATGGAGGAGTATCGACGGCACCCTAGATGAAGCGACGACCTGCTCTGATACCAATTGTTGGAGTTAGACGTCTGCAGAAGCACGCGAACAACACAAGGAAGAAGAAGAAGCTTGGAGCATAAACACACAATACTGAATGTATTACTAGAGAATGTACAAAGATAAGTAGCCCATTAGGGCAATAGGCGTATATACAAGCCGGGGGAAAAAAACCTCCTAAAGAGGGAAAAAAGTGCCCCGGCGGTCCTAGTGTGTTCACACACATCACTACCTAAATATATCAACAAAAGTTTATGATTATCAACTTGAATTTTATTGAACACTTTTGATAAAATCTAGAGATTGAAGATAGAAGATGAAGCCTAATATCCAGGCAATCAAAGAAATATATGGATGACAGGTGACATAAAAGATGAATAAAAACAATCAGGTGAAAAAGTTTTAATTAAAAATTCTTTGATTTTTTGTGTATATGCACTGCATTACTACATGAGTTAAAATGATATGTTCAAATTTATTTAAAAAAATCAAGTAGAATTTAAGATGTTAAAAATCTGATATATTTATGATTGATGCATGAAAAACTTGAATTTATATGAATTGATTCAGATAGTTAAATAGAAATTTTGGAATTGAAAGCTCGTGGAAGAACTGGTAGCCTTATTATGAATACATGTATATGCTGAAAATTTTATCCATTAGTAAGTGGGATTTTTGTATCTTGCTATTTATTCCTTATGAGATCTCACCTCTAAATGAATTAAAAAAATAAAACTTCATACCCAATTAGCCTATATGTATGTGTTTGTAGTTGGTGCGCTATGTTGGGCTAGTATGCAGGTGGAACAACCTTGGTTGGGTGATCAAGGCCACGAGCTGATGCTAGTTTCATCATAGGCCTAACCTTTATGCTGTAATGCACCTGCATGGGTCGGTAGGCGGGTGGAGTTACTCTGATCAGGCAATCAGAGCCACGAGCTGATGTCGATTTCATGTAGATCCGACATAGTTTTGTTGTGTGCTATGCTAGGTTGGCAGACAAGTGGAATAAACTTGGCCGGGAGGACAAGTCCAGGAGTCGCACCCAATTTTGGTATAGGCCGATATGTTAAAAATAAAGAAAGAGCTGAGTTGGGATGAAGTAATAAAGCAAGAGAAAAACATGATATGAAAAAAGGAAATGAATGGAGAGTCAGACCATAGGAAATAAAAGTAGGAGGCATATAATTCTATTATTTGATGGAAAACGTTTTTGGTATATGCTGTTATGCAGGATAAGTTACTTATTCCAAGCAAGTTACATGAACAAAAGGACTATGATACTTATGATTTATTCCTATAAATACTTGTTTAAATGTGGATTCAAAGATATAACATGATATTTATATGACTTATATCTACTTTGTTTTTTTTAGAAGATTTGTGCTAATCTTTTTAATTGCATAAAGTATGAATGCATGATAAAATAAAACTTTGAAAAACTTAAAACTTAGTTTTCAAAGAATTTGATATGTTCCACTTGAATCTGCAGGTTGGCCCATCGGGACGATGTGCAGGTTTAGTGGGGGCAGATGTCAGGAAGAATTTATTACTCTTAAAATATTACTAAAATTAAAAGATTAATTGATTGGAATAAGTTTGGATAAATTATGATAATTTTGACTAATCTTTGATTTGAATTTTTGAAGGACAAGAAGTTTGATGATTAATATCAAGATGGGAAGTATTTATCTAGGTGTTTTCTAATATAATTATGGGTATAGATGGAAAATAAAGGGTAAGTCAAGGGTTTATCTAAATTTTGAAAGATAATTCAAGGGTATTTAAGTGTTAAATGTAGGTTTTGAACATGTTTTATAGGGTTCAAGCTTAATTTCAAGGTTAATTAATCATGGTTTGAAGTTAGTCTAAGGATAAACATATGGTTAAAAAGGTTAATTAAGTAGGTTTAGTCACTAAATGAGTTTATAAATAGGATAAAATATGTTAAAAAAAACTTAGCAAATATTTTGATTATAAATAGTTAATTAAATATGTTAATTATTAATTGTCATTTTTTGACACTAAGGTTATGGATACAATTAAATTTATTGATGGGTTTAATTTAATTTATTCTAAAGGGTTGCATTTATTCTAAAGTGATTAAATAAATAATAAGGAATTGAAGGGTTGTATTTATGATATTCTAAATGATTGGCCAAGAGAGTATTTATTTTTGTTAAAGTTGAGTGTACTTTTTGGAAAATAAACTAGGAGAAAAATCCCACGCCTAATTTCTAGTTGAGTGATATTGAGTTGAAGAGGAGTAAATGTAGGTTGCATGGATCAGTTATCTTAGGGAAAATGTGGGCTATGGTGGGCTACTCGCATATATATAAAGACGGGAGTCGTATTCATAAGCTCATGTGATTTTTCAGGTACTCTATTTTTCCTTTGCTCTAGACTATTGTCATTTGTGCACATATTTCCATGACTGTCTTCTGGCAGGAGGAGAGAGAAGTCCATCTCTCTTACTTTTGTCATTCATTCAAGGTAAAGCAAATTGTTTTGCTTTGAAAATTGGTCGACGCAGAGATGATGGGTGTTTTTTCTTCTTTTCTTTATTCTTCCATCCTTTTCTTCTTCTTTCTTTCTCCTTCTTTAATGTTTTTTTATTATTTATTTATTTCTTTTTCCCCTCTCTTTTCTCTCTCCTTTGTCGATGACGTAGCAGCGCTGCGCGAGCGGCAGAGAGAGAGAGAGAGAGAGAGAGAGAGAGAGAGAGAGAGAGAGAGAGAGAGAGAGAGAGAGCATTGAATGTTTTTTTTATATTTTGTTTTATTTAATTTTAATTTTCTTTACTTTAATCTCCTTTCTTCCCCTGTGCCTGTAGCCAGCGGTTCCGTCCGACAGCGCGAGAGAGAGAGAGAGAGAGAGAGAGAGAGAGAGAGAGAGAGAGAGAGAGAGAGAGAGAGAGAGAGAGAGAGAGAGAGAGAGAGAGAGAGAGAGAGAGAGAGAGAGAGAGAGAGAGAGAGAGAGAGAGAGAGAGAGAGAGAGAGAGAGAGAAGGGTTTTTGGGGATTTTTTTATTTTATTTTTTATTTTCTTATTTTATTTTTTTGATTAAGATTTTCTATTTGTTATTCTTTATATTACCTTTATATTTACTAAGTTCTAGCATTACTTATATGTTTATTTTCATATATTTATACAAATAATATTTATTAAATATATATATATATATATATATAATTTACGAATATTTATTTATGAATAAATGTTTATGTATGTATATGTATTTATACATGTATGTGAATATATATGTCTTAATATATGTCTATGTTTTAATATATGTATTTGTTTTAATATAAGTATATGTATTTATGTATGTATGTGTGTGTGTGTGTGAAAGTCTTTTATCTTAGGTTCATTATATTTTAATGTTATTTATGATATGCATATGTATTGAATATGTTTGTTTAGGATGAATGACATGAATGGTATGTTGGTATTAAATGGAAGGTATGAAGGATGTAGTGTATGTTTATTTATCTAAATTGCTTACATGTATATGATTTGAATTCTTAAACTTCTTTTATGAATTTCAAGCTACCAAAAGGAGGGTCCATTTAGCTTTATCCCTTATCTTTCTCAAAGATTTCATCATTTTATCTAAACTTCTCTTTATCCAATCATTATTCTTTCCTTTTCTTATCTATTAGCCAAGCTTCTTCAACCCTTAGCTTGATAGAAACTTGCTAGGGAATGCATTAAATTAAGTAAATGTTTGTATCTGTGTGCATAAACCCATGTTAGATGTTAGTGCATGTATCCTTGTTGAATGTTAGACATGTTAGTTAATGTATGCATATTAGAAGTTAGGTAGTGCATGTTAGATATTAGGAAATACATGTAAATGTTAGATGTATCTTAATAAATGTTAGATGTATGTTAGTGAATGTTGTTTATGTAAATGTATGCATAGTTAATGCATGAATATTAGATATTAGTGCTTGCATGTCGTGTGTTTGTGCATGTATGTTCATGCATGTGTGCTAGTGCATGTGCATGTGTGTATGTTAGTGCATGCATGTTCATATATGTGTATGTTAGTGCATGCTTGTTCATATATGTATGTTAGTACATGAGAGTTCATGATAGGAATGGTATGCATGTATGTTAGTGTAGTTATGTATGCATGTTCATTTATGCATGTGCATGTATGCATATGATTTTGTTTGCATATCATGTTTGTGTGTTAGTGTATGTTTGCATGTTCATTTATGCATGTGCATGTATGTATGTGAGTTATGATAGTGTAATTATATTTACATGTTCATGCATGTTATGTATGCATGTCATGTATGTCATGTATGTATGCATGTTGATTTATGTTTGCATGTTTGTGTATGTATGTGTGCTAGTGCATGTGCATGTATGCATGTATGCATGTGTGTATGTTAGTGCATGCATGTTCATACGTGTGTATGTTAGTGCATGCATGTTCATTTATGTGTATGTATGCATAAGATTTATGTTAATGCATGTTATGTATGCATGTTCATTTATGCATGTGCATGTATGCATGAGTTATGTTAGTGAAATTTATGTATGCATGTTCATTTATACATGTGCATGTATGCATGTGAGTTATGTTAGTGCAATTTATGTATGCATGTTCATTTATGCATGTGCATATATGCATGTGCATGTATGCATGTGAGTTATGTTAGTGCAAGTTATGTATGCATGTTCATTTATGCATGTGTATGTATGCATATGAGTTATGTTAGTGTATGTTATGTCATGCATGTATGTTAGTATGCATGTGATGTATGTTAGCATATGTAATATGTATGAATATGTATAAGTGTATTAAGCTATGTATATATATGAATTATAAGATGTATGCTAAAAGTAATGAATTATTTTATTGCAATTTGTATGTTAAAATAAATGAATGTACTTATATATATATGTGTGTTTTAGAAAAGTTAATTATCTTATATTAAACTAAGTTTTTAAAAATATGTTAAGATTTAAAAGAGCGTTTAATCTTTTATAAAAGCATACTTATATTTCTCATGTGATTTTTCAGATGAAATGCAGCCCTATTGAAGACGAACTGAAGATTTGGAGTGTGGAAAGAGGTTACTTAGCTGAAATCTATTGTTTAGTTTGTATGGTATATCTTTTTTATAAACAGTATCTTATAGCTTTGTATAGGAAAACTATCATTAATCTATTTTCATTTCACTTTTACCTCCATCTACATTTGAATTATTATTTCCTAGACCACTTGATGTTTATAAAGCTCTAAATACACAAAGATAAAGTAGATAGTGAGGAATTGATCTTATCATCCTAATTAAATGCAGTGGAAAGATATAGAAATGCTTTGCCCTACGGACCTTAGGAAAAAAAATACTTGTTTTGCATAGTCACCCTGTGTGGGCCGTTAGCGAGACGATTGAATTGATCCACCAGTTGTCACGAATCGCTCCCACATTTGAACGTGATGTGAAACAATGGCACAGCAGGAGAGGTATAAACTCTTTTCCTTTTCTTGCATATGCAATAGTTTTGTTTAGGTTACGTGGTTGCAGCAACTTGAGGTGGTCATCTTGTAGAGGCAGAATTCTCAAACCTTGTAATTCCCTAGGTGTTGAGGGCTGAGCTTATGCTCTGAGCACCTCCACGGGAATAGGCAAGTAGATCAGCTTCATCTCGCCACCCTCTTATTGATAAATGAAGCGGAGATGTTTGCACATTCATTCAATAGATTTTGATGTATTAGAATTTAAGCAACTCAAATTGTATAAAGTTTACACACACATTCACATTGAGCCTCTTCTTCGAATCATCTTTCAGGTATTGATCTATATTTTGAGACTTATTTTATTGATTTTCAATGGGTAAGAAGAAGATAGTTAAATTAAATACAAATGATAAGAACTCTATTATGGAAGACTTAATTAAGAATAAGATTTTGGATTTTGAATTTCAATTCAAAGAACTAGGGATAATCTAAAGTCATCAAATCAAGCTAAATTTGAAGAAATATTTCTATTACTTGATAAACTTAGTGACTTTTCCAATTCAAGTCATGTGATGTGTGGTATTTTAAGAGAAGTTGTTTCAAATTTAAAGAACCAAATTGATAAATTGACCAAACAAGTAAATGAACTACCTAGATGTAAATGCAAGCATGAACATGAAACTCTAAGCCTATCTACAAAAATGCATAACAGAGATCATATATTTGAGCATAGGAGATCCACCCATACAACTATGCATAGAAGAATGAAACATCCAACAAGATGCTTTTGGTGTGATCAGTTAGGTCATGCGTATGAGAATTTTCTTTCTTATGATGATGCATGCAAATTACATTTAGTCATTACACATGATCTTAAGATTGGTGACTTCCAAACCCAACTACCTTTGCATTTAAACTTAGCTAGAGGAGGGATGAGAGAATACTATACCCAAACTAAATTTAGACCTAATATATGTAACAACATTAAAAAACAGTGGAGACCTAAGAGCTACAATGAGGAAACAAAGAGTGCATTAAAATCTATGAACAATGAGAAAAATCTTCTAAAGCCAAAAATTATAAGTAACACTGAGGATGAAACTAAATCTCTTGCTAAAAAAGATGGTCAAAATACATTGAAAAGGATTGATAAAGATAAATATGCAAATATAAAGATTCATAAAAATGAAGTTCAAAAATCAATAAAACTTGATGAAAGAGAAGACATATATATTGTGAATGATAAACTTAAAATCTTAAAGAATGAGAATGGTTGTGATCAAGATACATTTGATGAATTCAAATCTAATGATAAAAGTATTCATACCAAAATTGATAATGACAAAGATATTGGGAAATGGGTACAAGAGGCTACTCAGAACATTGTGCAAAATACTAAAAACTCTTCTAAACTTATGAATAAGAGGGAAAAGAAATTGATAGAATAATTTTCTTGTGGTTTTTTATATCTATGAATTTTTTATGAGCTTTTTGTTTACTAAATTTATGATTCAAAATATGAAATATTGATGTTTGATGAAAATTCTCCGATTTTTTTTTTATGAAAAAGATATTAACAGTTGGTGAAAAATCTTTGTTTTCAAAAGGTATATGTGTTAATTGCTTCCACTTTTCTTTATCACGATATGAAATTCTTATTTTCAATGAAGCTATTTGACGTTTTCTTTATGATTTTTTCGTTCTTAAGAAAATATAAGAATTCTCCATGATAAATATACTATGAGTTTTTATACCAAATTATGATGATGAATGTGATTAATAATATGCTTCTCTTTTATGAGTATTATGATGGCAAAATATGATGATGATGATGTGATAATAAGTTGAGAACAAATAATGAGTAATGAAAACTACTTAACTCGTAGTTTAAAGTTTATGATTATCAACTAGAATTTTACTGAACACTTTTTATAAAATCTAGAGATTGAAGATAGAAGATGAAGCCTAAAATCCAGGCAATCAAAGAAATATATGGATGACAGGCGACATAAAAGATGAATAAAAACAATCAGGTGAAAAAGTTTTAATTAAAGATTCTTTGATTTTTTGTGTATATGCACTGCATTATTGCATGAGTTAAGAGGATATGTTCAAATTTATTAACAAAATCAAGTAGAATTTAAGATGTTAAATATCTCATATATTTATGATTGATGCATAAAAAGCTTGAATTCATATGAATTGAATCAGATAGTTAAATAGAAATTTTGGAATTGAAAGATTGTGGAAGAAATGGTAGCCTTATTAAATATACCTGTATATGGTGAAAATTTTATCCATTAGTAAGTGGGATTTTTGTATCTTGCTATTCATTCCTTATGAGATCTGACCTCTAAATGAATTAAAAAAATAAAACTTCATACCCAATTAGCCTATATGTATGTGTTTGTAGTTGGTGCGCTATGTTGGGCTACTAGGCAGGTGGAACAACCTTGATCGGGTGATCAAGGCCACGAGCTGAAGCTAGTTTCATCATAGGCCTAACCTTTATGTTGTCATGCACCTGCATGAGTCGGTAGGCGGGTGCAGTTACTCTGATTGGGCGATCAGAGCCACGAGCTGACGTTGATTTCATGTAGGGCTGACATAGTTTTGTCGTGTGCTATGCCGGGTTGGCAGACAAGTGGAATAAACTTGGCCGGGAGGACAAGTCCAGGAGTCGCACCCAATTTTGGTATAGGACAATTTGTTAAAAATAAAGAAAGAGCTGAGTTGGGATGAAGTAATAAAGCAAGAGAAAAAAATGATATGAAAAAAGGAAATGAATGGAGAGTCAGACCATAGGAAATAAAAGTAGGAGGCATATAATTCTATTATCTGATGGAAAAAGTTTTTGGTATATGTTGTTATGCAGGATAAGTCACTTATTCCAAGCAAGTTACATGAACAGAAGGACTATGACACTTATGATTTATTCCTATAAATGCTTGTTTAAATGTGGATTCAGAGATATAACATGATATTTATATGACTTATATCTACTTTGTTTTTTTTAGAAGATTTGTGCTAATCTTTTTAATTGCATAAAGTATGAATGCATGATAAAATAAAACTTTGAAAAATTTAAAACTTATTTTCAAAAGAATTTGATATGTTCCACTTGAATCTGCAGGTTGGCCCATCGGGACGATGTGCAAGTTTAGTGGGGGCGGATGTTGGGGAGAATTTATTACTCTTAAAATATTACTCAAATTAAAAGATTAATTGATTGGAATAAGTTTGGATAAATTATGATAATTTTGACTAATGTTTGATTTTAATTTTTGCAGGACAAGAAGTTTGATGATTAATATCAAGATGGGAAGTATTTATTTAGGTGCTTTCTAATATAATTATGGGTATAGATGGAAAAGCAAGGGTTAGTCAAGGGTTTATCTAATTTTTCAAACATAATTCAAGGGTATTTAAGGGTTTAATGTAGGTTTTGAACATGTTTTATAGGGTTCAAGCTTAATTTCAAGGTTAATTAATCATGGTTTGAAGTTAGTCTAAGGGTAAACATATGGTTAAAAAGCTTAATTAAGTAGGTTTAGTCACTCAATGAGTTTATAAATAGGATAAAATATATTAAATAAAAACCTTAGCAAATATTTTAATTACAAATGGTTAATTAAATATGTTAGTTATTAATTGACATTTTTTAACACTAAGGTTATGGATACAATTAAATTTATTGATGGGTTTAATTTAATTTATTCTAAAGGATTGCATTTATTCTAAAGTGATTAAATAAATAAAAAGGAATTGAAGGGTTGTATTTATTAAATTCTAAATGATTGGCCAAGAGAATATTTATTTTTGTTAAATTTGAGTGTATTTTTTGGAAAATCAACTAGGAGAAAAATCCCATGCCTAATTTCTAGTTGAGTGATATTGAGTTGAAGAGGAGTAAATGTAGGCTGCATGGATCAGTTATCTTAGGGAAAATGTGGGCTATGGTGGGCTACTCTCATCTATATAAAGAGGGGAGTCGTATTCATAAGCTCATGTGATTTTTCAGGTACTCTATTTTTCCTTTGCTCTAGACTATAGTCATTTGTGCACATATTTCCATGACTGTCTTCTGGCAGGAGGAGAGAGAAGTCCATCTCTCTTACTTTTGTCATTCATTCAATGTAGAGCAAATTGTTTTGCTTTGAAAATTGGTCGACGCAGAGATGATGAGTGTTTTTTCTTCTTTTCTTTATTCCTCCATCCTTTTCTTCTTCTTTCTTTCTTCTTTTTTAATGTTTCTTTATTATTTATTTATTTCCTTTTCCCCTCTCTTTCTCCCTCTCTTCCATCTCTCCTTTGTCAGCGGTGGAGCAGCGCTGTGCGCGCAGCAAAGAGAGAGAGAGAGAGAGAGAGAGAGAGAGAGAGAGAGAGAGAGAGAGAGAGAGAGAGAGAGAGAGAGAGAGAGAGAGAGAGAGAGAGAGAGAGAGAGAGAGAGAGAGAGAGAGCATTGAATGTTTTTTTAATTTTTTCTTTTATATACTTTTAATTTTCTTTTTTTTAATCTCCTTTCCTCCCCTCTCCCTGCAACCGGCGGGTCCGTCCGACAGTAGGTGTGGGAAAGAGAGAGGGAGAGAGGGAGAGAGAGAGAGAGAGAGAGAGAGAGAGAGAGAGAGAGAGAGAGAGAGAGAGAGAGAGAGAGAGAGAGAGAAGGGTTTTTGAGGATTTTTTCATTTTAATTTTTATTTTCTTATTTTATTTTTTGATTAAGATTTTCTCTTCTTTATTATTTATATTACCTTTATATTTACTAAGTTCTAGTATTACTTATATGTTTTTTCATATATTTATATAAATAATATTTATTAAATATATATATAAATATAATTTACGAATATTTATTTATGAATAAGTATTTATGTATGTATATGTATTTATACATGTATGTGAATATATATGTCTTAATATATGTCTATGTTTTAATATATGTATTTGTTTTAATATAAGTATATGTATTTATGTATGTATGTGTGTGTGTGTGAAAGTGTTTTATCTTAGGTTCATTATATTTTAATGTTATTATGATATGCATATGTATTGAATATGTTTGTTTAGGATGAATGACAGGAATGGTATGTTGGTATGAAATGGAAGGTATGAACGATGTATGTGTATGTTTATTTATCTAAATTGATTACATGTATATGATTTGAATTCTTAAACTTCTTTTATGAATTTCAAGTTACCAAAAGGAGGGTCCATTTAGCTTTATCCCTTATGTTTCTCCAAGATTTCATCATTTTATCTAACCTTCTCTTTATCCAATCATTATTCCTTCCTTTTCTTATCCATTAGCCAAGCTTCTTCAACCCTTAGCTTGATAGAAACTTGTTAGGAAATGCATTAAATTAAGTAAATGTTTGTATCTGTGTGCATAAACCCATGTTAGATGTTAGTACATGTATCCTTGTTGAATGTTAGACATGTTAGTTAATGTATGCATATTAGAAGTTAGGTAGTGCATGTTAGATATTAGGAAATGCATGTAAATGTTAGATGTATGTTAATAAATGTTAGATGTATGTTAGTGAATGTTATTTATGTAAATGTATGCATAGTTAATGCATGAATATTAGATATTAGTGCTTGCATGTTGTGTGTTTGTGCATGTATGTTCATGCATGTGTGCTAGTGCATGTGCATGTATGCATGTGTGTATGTTATTGCATGCATGTTCATATATGTGTATGTGAGTGCATGCATGTTCATATATGTATGTTAGTACATGAGAGTTCATGATATGAATGGTATGTATGTATGTTAGTGTAGTTATGTATGCATGTTCATTTATGCATGTGCATGTATGCATATGATTTTGTTTGCATATCATGTTTGTATGTTAGTGCATGCTTGTATGTTTGCATGTTCATGTATGCATGTTCATTTATGCATGTGCATGTATGTATGTGAGTTATGATAGTGTAATTATATTTGCATGTTCATGCATGTTATGTATGCATGTCATGTATGTCATGTATGTATGCATGTTGATTTATGTTTGCATGTTTGTGTATGTATGTGTGCTAGTGCATGTGCATGTATGCATGTGTGTATGTTAGTGCATGCATGTTCATATGTGTGTATGTTAGTGCATGCATGTTCATATGTGTATGTATGCATAATAGTTGTGTTAATGCATGTTATGTATGCATGTTCATTTATGCATGTGCATGTATGCATATGCATATGAGTTATGTTAGTGAATGTTATGTCATGCATGTATGTTAGTATGCATGTGATGTATGTTAGCATATGTAATATGTATGAATATGTATAAGTGTATTAAGCTATGTATATATATGAATTATAAGATGTATGCTAAAATTAATGTATGAATGAATTATTTTATTGCAATGTGTATGTTAAAATAAATGAATGTACTTATATATATGTGTGTTTTTAGAAAAGTTAATTATCTTATATTAAACTAAGTTTTTTAAAATATGTTAAGATTTAAAAGAGTTTTTAATCTTTTATAAAAGCATACTTATATTTCTTATGTGATGTTTCAGATGAAATGCATCCCTATTGAAGACGAACTGAAGATTTGAAGTGTGGAAAGAGTTTACTTAGGTGAAATCTATTGTTTAGTTTGTATAGGATATCTTTTTTATAAACAATATATTATAGCTTTTTATAGGAAAACTATCATTAATCCATTTTCATTTAACTTTTACGTCCATCTACATTTGAATTATTATTTCCTATACCAGTTGATGTTTATAAAACTCTAAATAGACAAAGATAAAGTAGTTAGTGAGGAATTAATCTTATCATCCTATTTAAACGTAGTGGAAAGATATAGAAACGCTTTGCCCTACGGACGTTAGGAAAAGAAAAATACTTGTTCTGCATAGTCACCCTGTTTGCACCATTAGCGAGAAGATTGAATTGATCCACCAGTCATCATGAATCGCTCCCACAAGGCTATCTAAAGCTTGGCATTGGACCAAGGAGGTAGTTCATTGCAGGGTGGACATTGAGGGGAACGTGGGGTGTTGGATATACTCAATGCTCCACCCTCAAGTGACCACAAATGATCCATGATGCTCTAAGTTGTAAGGTCCCCATTATGAGGAGAAGCCATTATGAGAGCCATGAAATTTGTGTAACCCTAATTTCTAAGTTTTCTATGTGTGACCATTGATGGTAATTGATGATCTTTGTGAGCCTAGCCATTAGATCAACTAAGGCATAAAATTTCAGGCCTTTGGTTTCTGTTCAAGGTGAAAATAAAGGCCTTGTGGCACAATGCAGTTTCCCCATAGAAGTTTAATGGGGGGAGTGGAGAGGTGGCTTCTCCCTTCTAGAAGGTTTGGGGGGCCTATCGCTTGGCCCGTAGGGTTGTGATGGTAGGACTTCTAGTCATGGAGATATTGTTTGATTGTATATTTTGTAGACTATTTTGTAGCTCTTGAATATGTTTATCTATACCAACACCCAACTATATAAGCATGCCCATGTTGAGCTTTACATAGCATTGCACACTAGTAAGCCCTTCAACTAGAGTCTATTTAGATTTCCATCTTGCTCCACATCGGAAGCACATGGGAGGATAGCACCATCATTTTAGTTGTAGTACTCTTAAAAATTAGAGAATTTGAGTTCTCTATCTCTCAATCTGTGTCTATCTTTGTCTCTGATTTTCTCTCAACTCTATCTATTGGTCTATTCCATGGTGCTATTATTTCTTATAGATACCAGACTGCAGATATTGGAAAAAATTTTGAAGCTACATATAAACTATGCTTGGAACATGGAACCTCCACAGATGCATCAAGAATGCATTCAAAAGCTGGAGGAGTTATTGTTAAGAATAGGAATATGTCATGGTGCACTGAATCTCTTCAAGGATTCCAAATACTCTAGCACAACACAAAATAATCCAACAAAATTTTGCATGGGAGGCATAAAGGCAATGCATTGACATTCTACATATTTCATTTAAAATAGTGTTAAGGTATTAAATTTATGGAAATACATTTGAGATGTAACAAAATTCATTGGGTGTTCCAAGCATAGCACTAGAATGTGCAAAGCTTTTCAAATTTGTGGATTGAATGATGCAAATTATGGAAAAAAAACTACTCTTAAAGTTGACATTAAAAACCCCAAGACTTCCATTCAATCATTGAGTGAGAATATGGTAAATGATGGGTTGAAACGCATATAGCACACTATATGGTAGTTGTAAGTTTTACAAAAATGTGTAAAGAATGAATATAATTGATATTTATGTGTAAGTTTGTATGCCTAAGGATCTTACATTTTGGATAAATATGGGTCAATGGCATTATGGATCACACAAGGGAAGGAGAGGTCTCATTATCAAGTGAAATTTGTATGTTTTAAGAATACAAGACATGGAGTAGGAAAACATAGGACTATTCCGCTACATGAGATGTTTAATTATTTTTATAGAACAATAGATGACATCAAGAGACAAAGAGCACATGGTAATCTATCTTTATGGAGAAAAGTCATGAAAGTAACATCAAGTACTCGATCTAGGGCATACGAAGAATCTTGTGCAAGAGCTCACTTGCAACATTGGATAGCAACATGTCATCGACAAGGGTCATGATGAGTTCCCCAAGAAGAATCACAAAGTTTAGTATAAGGTGATGAATAAATATAATAATTGAAACTATGTTTTCAAGTCACTTTAAGATATTTTAAGTGTATAAAAGTAATTCTCTCAAGTCATTTGGCATTCTATGCATGACAAAAACCAATCAAAGAGGCCATGCAGAGTACGTGGCTATTGTGATAGTAGGAAATGAGCATAGAAATCGAACCCAAATGTTTGTGGATAACTCCATCCATATATTGAAAACACAAGGGATCAAGCAACCACATCCATTGTGGGAGAAAATAAAAACAAATATGACGATGCAAATGATGCACGGTTGGAAGCTCGTAACCAAACACAAGATATCTTTTATGTTCTTGAAACCATCAATGATTTAATAGTACATATATTTTTTCTATGATCAACCGCATGGTCCTAGGCTATTGTCTGAGTGGTTGGGCCTCTTGCCTCTTGAGGCGGGGGTGAAGGTTCAATCCCTCGCAACAACATGTAAGGGACATGTATATCTTGGAAAGATGTTGCATGTGGCAGATGTGCCATCGTTTGTCTAGCACTGTGGTAGTTGTGACCGCCGTTTAACCCAGCCTTGTAAACCCCTGTTCTTGTGGGATAAGGGGGGTCCCATGGGTACTATGCCCTTCCTTGTACACTTGCAATTTCAAAGTTAAAGCCCGGGGGAGTAGGCCTCAACCGAACCTCCATTAAAAAAAAAAAGATCAATTGCATGGAATGATATGTAGAGATTGCTCGTGAAATAGCATGAGAAGAAGGGTTTCAAATAGGAACACAAGCAGAAACATAAATGAAGTGAGCAAAGAAAATAGATGAAGCATCATCGAGTGCAATAACTTTTAAGAAATTGACGTTCAAGTTTACTTGTCAAATACCAACATTGCAAGAGGTCAAGAAGGTAGCATCAGTGTGATGAGGACGAGGAGGCAGTGGCACAAGAGTTAGCAGAGAAGAAAAGAGAAGAGGAAGCATACAGAGAAATAGTAGAGAAACTTCAACAACAAGAATGAAGACACGAGAAATCAACACAAGAGCAACAACAAAGAAACGAACATAGAGAAACTAGAAGGAAGAACTTCAAAGCTGATCGTGCACCTTGGACATGAGTGTTGAGGCCACCACTACCTCCTTCATACGTAAGAAAATACAAGTATAGGTTGGGGATTGTGGCATTAGGAGAGACATGCAAGTATTTAGAAGAACAAAGATCTAATCATCCCCAAAGATCCTTTTGCTTGAATAGTGAAAGAAGCAATAGAAAAATACTCATACTCTACCACACAAGTCTAGTCTAGTGCTCTCCTTGCATTACAAGATGCATCCAAGATATACTTACATCAATTTTCATTGATAGTTTCCTTTTTCATATACATATAAAAAGAGTAACCCTACAATCCAAAGTATGTTTATAACACTTAGGCTTAGAAATGATGATGTGGGTAACAGATAGATAATCTGAAACATGTTCCTTTTTTATGCTCTACTTGTGATTCACAAAAAAATATTTTTCCTTATTAATATTTCCATTACAATTTCTTGATTTTTTTCTCTAATTTTAGCATATTTTATAGGTTTTTAAGCATCTATAAGACATATACAAAAGAAAAATACAGAAAACAAAAATAAGGGTGTTCAACATAGTGCAAGTTTGGTAGTTTGACTTGTTTAAACTACAAAAAATTTGAACTCCAACCTTTATTTTCATTGATATGTTGATTTAAAAAAAAAATTACTCCTTACCACAAAAATGAATCCAAAAGACCTCCTAGTTTGAGAGAAAAATGGCCTTCAATATGGAAGTTTCAAAAGTTTTTTTCCTTCCAATTTATGAGACTTTTTGACATGCTTTATGTTCCACTAGTGCCAAGGAAGCACGTATAGGGAAAAAATGAAAAAAAGGGTTTTCATCATGGCATGAATTTTAGTAGTTTATAAGGTCAAACTACCAAAAATCATGTCCTGATGAACACTCTTTCTTTTTAGATATATGCAAGTCATATATACCATTATCCATTCCAAAAATAAAAAAAAATACCCATAATTTTCAAGTTAATTAGATTCTAGTTTATTATTCAAAACCATTTCATTGTGCTTCTCAAAGTATTTGACATTTCATGTTTCACAAATACACTTCAATAATTAAGGAAAGATATTTTCTATTGAAATGTTCATTACAAGAAAATTTCATCTAGTGATTCCAAAGCTTCGATGAAATCTTTTTTGGATTGAGGGATAAATTTCGGGCCACTATGGTTGCACCATCTACACAGTGTGCCAATGCTTGGGAACACCTATCCAAAATGTGGCCCTCGTACTTCCTAGGGAAACTCCTAATTATCACTTGTCTATTTATAAAGATACACTTGTTTGCATTTGCATTTAGGGTATCTTCATAGAGAGTTCTAGATAATGTTTGCATTTCATCATTTGGACCACCGTCTATGGTGTACCATTTACAATGTCATAAGTCGCTTGAAGATGTCATAAGTCCCTTTGGGTACCACTTACAATGTTTGCAAATTCTTGCTTGAAGATGTCATAAGTCACTTTGGGCACATAGAGAAAGTAGTTGCCGATCGTGGAGAGTTAAATGCGAGAGAAGCTAAAGAGTTCTTTGAACATCACAGTATTCATTTGTCTCTCACTACTGCATATAATCCAGAGGCCAATGGTAAAATAGAGAGAGGGCATCCACCTATTGCGAAAGCCATATCTAAAGCATGTAAGGGTGATATCAAAAAATGGCCTAGATTCTTACCCTTTAAACTTTGGGCAGATAGAATGATGTGCACACGTACTACTGGGTATATGCCTACTGAACTCATGTACTGTCAAAAACCGTGGTTTCGGATTTAGTCTCATATTTTTGCATGGTCAAATTTTCCTTGGTCTGAAAACATGTCTACTGATGATTTTTTGAGTTTGCACATTAAACAGTGAGAACAAGGTAAATTAAGACTTGATGATGCTGTTGAAAAATTAAGAGAATCTAGAATGAAGAACAAGCATTATTTTGATAAAACTCATCGATTGCATCCTAAACCAATTGAAGTAGGAGATTGGGTGGTCATTTATGATAGTACATTTGACTCTCAATATGATGCAAACAAAAAGCTCACTCAATGGTGGTTTGGGCCATACATTGTATCAAAAGTCAACAACAATGGTACATATGCTCTTTGTGAATTAAATGATGTTGCACTAAAAACTTTGATTGCAGGTAAAAGGATAAAGCTATTCAAGAAACATGATAATGATAAGTACATTTTGGATGACGACATTGAAGAGGATGACAAAAACGAGGCCAATTCGTAAACAAGAGTATCCATGATTAAAAAATAAAATAAAATAAAATAAAAAATAAAAAATAAAAAAATAAAAGAAAAAAGAATATCATTTCTTTTTCAAGTTCAAGGTTTCTCAATTCCATTCCATTTTTTTGTTTTTCATTCTTGCTTGTCTCCAGTTTCACTTTATGCATGTTTCTTTTCAATCCTTGCATTGCATTGCATATCCACATCACTTGAGTCAAAAGGGGCAAATGATGATTTCTCTACTTGTGTAAAATTTTATCTTAAGTAGTAATTTATCTACTAAGAAATTGATTATAATCTAGGATTATGGAAAGATAGGGTAGGTACATTTGGAGGTTTATTTTGGTGACATGACTTTCATATATAAAACATGCATATGTATCCTGTATCGAAAGCAGAATTGTTGAAGTCGTAGCTCCTGCTACTGCATGTTTCTACACCTTAGTCCACCTCACAACTCTTGTATCGGAGTTAAAATGACTGTTCTCCATCATCAAAAATGGTTGTACCTTGTATTGGGGTTTAATTTTTCCCTGTCATCAAAAAAGAAAAGATAAGTTGATACATGTTACCAGGAAGTTTACACTTTCTTCTACCCCAAAAAAGTGAACATAACCATAAAGTCACCGAATCATCATAATCAAAGAGAGAGAGAGAGAGAGCGAGAGAGAGAGTAAGCCAAAGGAAGCATACAAGAATAAAACACAGGCTATATAGGAAGATTTATGCATTAGTGGAGTTTAGTTAGATTTCCTTGCATGTTATTAGAGAAAGAGCATATTCATATTTATGTAGGAAATAAGTTGATCCAAAATAAGCTAAAGATGAAAGATGTCTCTTGAAAATCCTAAATCCTTGTTTATAATAGTATTTAAGGTAGGTTTCTTTATGAAAATGGTACACATTTTTCTTCAAGATGAGAGGAACTGATGCCTAAAACGACTCAAAGAATTCACGTCCACTTCATATTGATGCTTGTTTGTTTTCTTTCTTGTTGTCAATATTGTCTGTTCACATATGTTGCATAATTGTTCATGCATATTCATGTCCCCTGTTTCAATTCTTTCTTTCATGCAAATTTTGCTTCATGTCACATTGCCTACTCATTCATCCATATAATCAATTTTTTCTTCCATGTTTCTTATGTTGCTTATAAAAGAATTTGATGCCTGGAACTTTTTGTTTTTCAGAAAAACTAGAGTGGCGCTTTCAGAGGAATCGCAGGTTTAGTGGGGGTGAATGTCGTCGAGGTTTTCTCCCCTCTCTCATTCATGAAGGCCTACAAGAAACACATTCGGTGAAGGTAGCCAGAATTCCTTGAGAAGTCCAAGATGCATCAAGGATGTCAAAGGGAGTTCACATGCAAGCTTTGGAAGAAATCAAGCAAATCTAGGGTAGCAGTCAAAGCTGGTCAAATTTTGGAAATTAGGGTAAAAATTTCAATGTCTCCAAATCACATGAAAATTCATATACTTGTAAAGCCTATCAAAGGTAGTGTATAGCCTGAATTTCACATGTAAATGGATTTTCTAGCACATTGATATGCCATGTACATTTTGAAAAAATGTAATTTTTCCACTTAAACCCTACAAAATCTTGTATAGGAATTTTTGTTAGCCATATGGTTTAGCATCTTTAAAGATCATATGTGGCTACATATTTCTACAAAGTTTCAAGGCTATCAGAGCTCCCTAGACACCTTAATGCCACCTTGCAAGCTTCCAAATGTAGTCAAACTTGTACAAGGGAGATTCAGATGGGAGTTTTTTTGCATATTCCTAAAGGAGACCTTTCAAAACATAGCCCTACAAATTTTCATCTTCATCAAAGGATATTTGAAGGGTCAAAGAGCACAAAATCCAGTTTTCAAGGTCATCGTAGTTTCCTAGAGTAAGAAAATTGAAGGTTTGAAGGGCTTCCACATGGCAAACAATGATTGAACCATGTTATACGATTAGGATGAGCTCAAATTCAAGGGTGCAGATGCACTAAAGCATAAAGCAAGGAGGATCCACGAGTTTTTTCATCAGATAATCTGTTTTGATGATTAAAGATCAATAATGCAAAGTTTCTCCAAAAATAGTAGCTTATCTTATCCAAATTGATGTCACCACCTATCCGACGGTCCAAATCAGCCCCAGATCCAATGATGGAGAATGAAGGCACCTATTTTCATCCCCTTTTCCCTAGATATCATATAAAGAACTAAGCCTAACCATCCATTTGATAAATCCAGTGGTTGTAATCAAAAGAAGTTGATCTTAGGGTTGAGAGTTGATTTCTCTAGATCTAGGGCCCCAAATTCATTCAAAAAACTATATAAACCCCCTCCAACTCCTAGAGGATTATTGTTAGGCATCCATAGGGCCCTTGCTAGCACATGGTTTCCTTGAGACGATCATGTTGGTGTAAATCACAAGCCTACACATTTGGCTTGAAAGATAGCATGAAGACTCTACATGCATGAAGAACCATAGGAACATATGCTAGTGATTACTTACCACTTTACCTCATTGTAAAAGTCAATTTGACTTAGAATCTTTTGTAATCACCTACCCAAATGATTCGTGGAAAAGTAAGTTCACTTGATTGAGAGAATATCTCCAAGTTTTTAGAAGCTTGATTAGAAGGAGCCAAGAATTTGAATTTGAATTCAAATTCTTACACATTTCATATAAAAGGTGAACTTGAAAAGTCGCGAGGAGAGAGATCACTCTCGAGCTTCATTCTATTGTCATTGAGTGTGTGTGAGGACTATTCCATAGCCTACACCTCTCTACACCATTAGGCAATGCTTGTCATGCCAATGGGATTGTACACAAGTGTTAATTTATAGATACATTTATATCATTCATCTCTACAGTCCTGAAAAGTCGGAGGTATAACTAATTTTGCTAAATTAATTTCTCTGAGTATAGTTTGTCATTTTACATCATTCTACTTGAAAATGGTAGCTTACTAAGCTAATTGAATACACCTAGAAGGAATTTTATCAATTGCTATTGTGCTGGTCACACTGAGCAAAACATTCAGCAGATGTCTAGACCAAAATAGAAGGTTTTCTTGAGTTTGTGACTTCCAAAGTTATCTGTTTTGATTCAATCATTGCACACTTCATTTCCAAAGGACATAGGCCATTTCTTGGTGTCATTGGAAAGCTAAGTAATTCTAATAATCAAGTCTAAAGCAAGAGACGACTGGTACAAAGCAGGTTTAGCAGTACTTACTTAGTTTCCTGGATCATCCATCCATCTTCCCAATAGTGGTATCAGAGCAAATAAGGTAAAATGGGAGATGGTTTTCCTTCATTTATTGACAAATTGGACAGGGACAACTATCAAGCTTGGTCTCTAAGGATGAAGACCTACTTACAAGGAAGGAGTCTCTATGGATACATCTCAGGAGATGAGGAATTGCCCTCATTCAAAGCAAGAGGTTTGCCAACCAAGGAGGAGCAAGAAAAACTCAACACATGGTGTGCAAGGGATGCATTGGCAAGGTCTTATCTACTCAACTCTATAACTGACTTTCTTTTACCTCATATCAGAAATTGTAAGACTTCCTAAGAGACTTGGGAAACCTTGTCATCATATTTTTCCTCCAATACAAGGGCTAGGAAAAATCAGTTGTGGATTGAATTCACAACACTAAGGAAGCAACCTAAGCAAGCTGTTTCAGAATTTGTGACCAAGATCAAAGATGTTGCAGATCAGTTAGCAAGCATAGGAGAAGAGATTGAAGAGGAACAAATTGTAAGGCAGGTAATCAATGGTATCAAGGCTGATGACAAGTGGGAAAGCTTCACCATTGCAATGGATCTCTACATGGACATGCACACTCCAGATCTTACAACTCTCATGGGTCAACTATTCACACATGAAGCAAAGCTTACCAAGAGTGGAGATACTACCAAAGGTAACAACTCTTCTGCCCTATACGCTGATAAGAAATCTAAGGATAAAGGCAAGAGTAAGAAGGTGGAAGATGAATGCTCTACCTCACAAGCCAACTATGCAGGGAGAGGTAGATCTTCAAGAGGTAGGGGCAGAGGAGGTAAGCAAGGTAGGGGGAGACCCTATAACTCATCACCATGTAACATTTGTGGCTTATCAAATCACACCACAGATGAGTGTTACAGGAATTACAAAAATCAGAGAGGAAGATGCTACCAAAGAGGTGGATACTCTCAGTGTAGAGGAAGGTTCAACCATCACCAAGGCCACAACAACAATTATAACAACAACTACAACAACAATTACAATGGCAACTACCAAGGAGGATTCACAAACAGAAAGGACTACAACAACTACACAGAGGAGCAGGATGACTCTCTCTTGATCAAGAACATGACTTCAAAGTCAGGTACAAATGATGATCACTTATTTTATATTGATTCAGGGTGTTCAAATCATGTGGCTGGTAATGTGGCACAACTCTCTGATCTTGAGGAACCAAAAGGTAAACACCAAGTCCAAACAGGTGATGATACAAAGCATTCTGTAGTTAAAGTTGGAAATGTGAAAACTTATGATGGTAATCAGAATTTGTTGAGCAGAGTACTTTATGTACCTACAATTACAAAGAACTTAATGAGTGTTGGTCAGATTGTAGAGAAAGGGTTGCAGGTCAGATTCAATCAGTATGGAGCATTTGTGGAGGACCCAAGACATGGATTCAAAAGGATAGCTAAAGGAGAAAAATGAGGTAGACTTTTCACTTTTGAGTTGGAAGATACAAAGAACATTGCATTATACAGTTATAAGGATCAGACACTTTCAGAGCTTGAGATTTGGCACAAGAGATTAGGGCACATAGGAGAAAGGACCTTGAAGCAAATGTGCAGGGACCAATGTGTGCTTGGGATACCTAATGTATCCAAACAACATATGATTTACAAGTGTGGTGCTTGTCAATTTGGTAAGTCTCACAGGTTACCCTTCTCCAAGAAAGGATATATGCATGAAGACTATCTAGAGCTTGTACGCACAAATGTATGGGGACCTAGCAAAGACCCCTCAGTTTTAGGTTCAAGGTACTATGTGTCTTTTATTGATGATTATAGCAGATGGACTGTATTATACTTTATGAAGCACAAGGATGAGGTATTTAATTGTTTTAAGAAATATCTTGCACTAGTTGAAAATCAGACAGGAAGGAGTTTGAAGAGGCTAAGGTCAGATGGAGGAGGTGAGTACTTCTCCAATGAATTTGAGGACTTCTTGCAGGACAGAGGCATCAAAAGGGAAATAACCACAAGGTACTCTCCTGAACAGAATGGGGTAGCTGAAAGAAGAAATAGGTTAATTGTTGAGACATCTAGATCTATGTTTAATGAGAAGAAATTACCTAACTATCTATGGGCAGAGAGTGTTTCTACTGCCACCTATCTCATAAACAGGTTACCATCAAAATCACTTGATGGTATGACACCATATGAAGCATGGCATGGTAAGAGACCATCATTGGATCACTGCAAAATTTTTGGATGTGTAGCATATGTACACATTCCTTCACAGGTAAGAGGAAAGCTAGATCCAAAGGCTGAAAACTGTATTTCCATTGGATATGATTTAAATAAAAAAGGTTACAGGTTTTATAACCCTACCAATAAGGGATTTATGATAAGCAGAGATGTGATCTTTGATGAGAATGATTCTTGGTATGAGAATGAATGCAGGAAGGTCAAACTACCCTATGATTTGGAAGAAGAATTTCCAAAACTTACAAAGGAAGAACCTACTAAGGATGGAGAGTCAAGTTCAGATGATGAAGATACATTCAACCTTGAAGAATTCAAGGCATGGAACTCCAAAGGAAAAATGAAGATGAAGAAGCTTGAGGACATACCAGAATCTTCAACTCAATCAATCAGAAGGTCTCAAAGAGAAAGCAAAAAACATATCAGATATGGGTATGGTACATCTCTTGTTACTAAACATTCAATTTATCTTGCAAAGGATTTGTCAAATGAAGAACCAGGTTCATATGAAGAAGCAATCACGAAATCAGAATGGAAAGAAGCTATGGATGAGGAGATTGAAGCACTCAAGGAGAGTGATACATGGGAGTTAATACCCAAGAAGGACTTTATGAAGGTAATAGGATCCAGATGGATCTATAAATTGCAAAGAAATTCTGATGGCACAATTAACAGGTACAAGGCGAGATTGGTAGCCAAGGGTTTTGCACAAACCCAAGGCATTGACTATGAAGAGACATTTTCTCCTGTGGCCAAGATGCCAACAATCAGAGTGTTGGTTAGTGTGGCTGCATCAAAGAATTGGAACATGTACCAATTGGATGTCAAGAATGCTTTCTTGAATGGATGGATTTCAGAAGAGGTTTATATGTCACAACCTCCTGGCTATGAAGACCCTAAGAAGGTAACTTATGTTTGCAAATTAAGGAAGGCTTTATATGGATTGAAGCAGGCACCTAGGGCATGGAATTACAGGCTAACTACATACCTCCAAGACCAAGGTTTTGTCATGAGTAAGGCTGACACTTCTCTGCTCATTAAGAGAAGTAATTCAGAGGTAATCTATCTCTGTGTTTATGTTGATGACATCATCATTATAGGTAATGATGTCAGTGGAATCAGAAATATCAAAAGCCAAATGATGAAGGAGTTCAAGATCAATGATCTTGGATTATTGAAGTAATTTTTTGGGACTTGAATTAGTCTACACTAATTCAGGGATATACATTACTCAGAAGAAGTATGTGCAGGACATGTTGAAGAAATTTCACTTGCAGGATGCTAAAGCAGCTAGCACTCCAATGGAGGTGAATTTAAAGCTAAGTGCCCATGAAGGTGATGAAGTCCAAGACATTACAAGTTATCAAAGTATGGTGGGTAGCTTGAACTATGCTACCTTAACTAGAATTGATATTGCATATGGAGTTAGTGTCCTAAGTCAATTCATGCACAAACCAAGGATACCTCACTTAGAGGCTGCCAAGAGAATATTGAAGTATCTCAAGGGTACACAGAACCATGGTTTGTATTTTCCATATACTTCAGATATTGATATAAAAGTCTATTCAGATGCAGATTGGGCAGGATGCAAGGATGATAGGAGGAGCACTTCAGGATACATTTCTTTTGCAGGTGACAAACCAATTTCATGGTCTGCAAAGAAGCAACCAACTGTTGCATTGTCTTGTACAGAAGTAGAGTATAGAGGGCTAGCTAATGCCACTCAAGAAGCAATTTGGATTAAGCTTTTGTACACAGAATTGGGCTTATATACTAGGCCTCCAATTATCTTTGGAGATAATACAAGTTCTCTTCACCTTGCAGCTAATCCTATCTATCATGCTAGGACAAAACACATAGAAGTACATTATCATTATGTGAGGGAGAAGTTGCTAAGCAAGGACATTCAGTTGACTTATGTGTCAACCAACATGCAATGTGCAGATTTGCTGACTAAAGCTTTGGATGGGACCAAACTTTGCAGGTTCAAATCTATGATTGGATTACAGGATATACTTGAAGATTGAAGATAAAGACTTAAGCCAAAATGTTTGGCTTGAGGGGGAGCTGTTGGTGTAAATCACAAGCCTACACATTTGGCTTGAAAGATATCATGAAGACTCTACATGCATGAAGAACCATAGGAACATATGCTAGTGATTACTTACCACTTTACCTCATTGTAAAAGTCAATTTGACTTAGAATCTTTTGTAATCACCTACCCAAATGATTCATGGAAAAGTAAGTTCACTTGATTGAGAGAATATCTCCAAGTTTTTAGAAGCTTGATTAGAAGGAGCCAAGAATTTGAATTTGAATTCAAATTCTTACACATTTCATATAAAAGGTGAACTTGAAAAGTCGCGAGGAGAGAGATCACTCCCGAGCTTCATTCTACTGCCATTGAGTGTGTGTGAGGACTATTCCATAGCCTACACCTCTCTACACCATTAGGCAATGCTTGTCATTCCAATGGGATTGTACACAAGTGTTAATTTATAGATACATTTATATCATTCATCTCTGTGTTCACTGATTGTCTACTCCAAAGTCTGTCAACTTGTCAAATGCATATCTCAGTCAATACTCCACCAAATTCAGTGATTCAAAGCTTGTTGGATTCAGCTCAAAGTCATCTACACGCTGACAAAGTTTAAAGTGATTTCATTCAGCCAATGCAGAGAAATCGTCATCGACGTGCTCACTGGTCTATCTCTGGTACAGTCCTGAAAAGTCGGGGGTATAGCTAATTTTGCTAAATTAATTTCTCTGAGTATAGTTTGTCATTTTACATCATTCCACTTGCAAATGGTAGCTTACTAAGGTAATTGAATACCCTGAGAAGGAATTTTATCAATTGCTACTGTGCTGGTCACACTGAGCAAAACATTCAACAGGTGTCTAGACCAAAATAGAAGGTTTTCTTGAGTTTGTGACTTCCAAAGTTATCTGTTTTGATTCAATCATTGCACACTTCATTTCCAAAGGACATAGGCCATTTCTTGGTGTCATTGGAAAGCTAAGGAAGTCTACTAATCAAGTCTAAAGCAAGAGAGGGCTAGTACAAAGCAGGTTTAGCAGTACCTACTCAGTTTCCTGGATCATCCATCCATCTTCCCAACAGATCACCCTCAGTTGAGCATGTGAGGATGCAAGGTGGGCTAGTAAGAGCATAGTTCCTAGAAGCAATTTTAATTTAGAGTTCCTCTCTAGGATAGGCTCAGAAACCCAATTTCTCTTTCTTTTCTCGCCCTTAGTGGAGTGTGTGAGTGAGTTAGAGCTGCTTTTATGTGTCTTAGACTTCTTTAGAAACACATTACGATCCTAGAAAGACATAGGGTCAATGAAGTGGAACCTATCTTCTTACATGTGACATTCGTTGAACTATCATGGTAAGAGGGTCGTGCGGACCACCTTTGACCAGTAGAATGCTTAGCTTGACGTTTCACAACATTCATGTATATGTATGTCATAACAATATATTCTAATTCATGTCACTTGTCTCTTGTCTCTTAGTCTCTTATATGTTTCTACATGTCACCTTCTATCTCTTTCTATGTGTGAGAAGGCTCCGCAGTATTGCATTGAACTAGTGAGGATGATCCATTAAGGTTGAGAGAATAATTTTCTATTCACTCATAAATCATGACCCACGTGCATTCATACCACCCACAAAAACCCATGCATATGTTTTAGTTTCGAAAGTGTATAAGAAGCTTCATTCTTGGACCATTCTTCCTTTTGAGGCTGATTCATGTGTGTGGTTTTAGTTTTTTTCTCATCATGCATTCATTCCATACAAAAGAACCTATGAATATGAATAAAATTTGGAAAGTGTTTAATAAGCTCCATAATTTTTGGACCATTCTTCCTTTTTGAATTGACTCATGTGAATGGTTTCTTTTGTCCTCGTCATTCAGTTCATGCGTTTATCTTGTGTTCATATGTTCCCCTTTCTCTAATCAAATCATGACATCTCTTCCCCCCATACCCAACTTCATCTTCACCTTCACATTTTTTATTACATAAACCTTGCAACACTCACTAGCTTCATACACTCTGCATGTGCCACGATGGGACCTGATCCAGCTGGATTGCGATCACCTCTACACCGGGTAGGTATCAGATAGAATACCAACAGCCATATTATAGACCACAACAGTAGTATGAGGCACCATATAGGCCACAACCATGCCCAGGAAACCAATCGCAAGCCCCTACCAATGTGATTCCAGTTAAGTATGCAGTGGGAGAGGAGAACCTTAATAGAGAATTGGTGCTAGTGACCCCTTAGGTCTCAAAAAATGACCCTCATGCACATAGTTCTGACTACTTCCATGAAGAAAGTCCATGAGCTTATTACACAGAGTCACCTGAGCATAGTGAGACTTATTCATATCAATATGAGGCATCACCTATGGAACAAAATTGGGAGCCAAAATACTCCAATGTCATGTACATGAATCCTAACCACATGCCCCAATCGAGACAAGTGAGACGAGAATCCCCTAGAGGACCATGTTTTAGATGTCAAGGTGACCATTTCATTCGTGAATGTTCCCACTCACTGACTCCGAGATAAGAAAAAAACATCACAATACAAGGATTCTATCTTGAGTGTAGCATAGAACATCTTCCAAGAGAGTGTCCCAGGAACCCCTCTAGTGCACGCAAAGTTACACCCATTAACGTGGTAGGCTTAGTGGTGGATTCAAGTTCAAGTAGGAGTAAAGTGTCTCCTATACAGGCAGTTACTAGGGCATAAGCATTAAAACATGATAAACCATTTGAGAAATCAGAGTCAAGTGAATCAGGAAAACCTAGTAAGAGGAAAACAAGAACTTTGAAGGATACCAGGGAGAAGGCCAATCATAAGTGGAAAAAAAAGTTATCTGAACTAGAAGAAAGCATAAAGGATGCAAAAATAAAAATAGAAGACATTGCCTCTCAAAATCCCTCGCATGTCAAAACTCCATCCACTCCACCTCATTTTGCCCCACCACTCATTGTTAAAAAACCACAATCAGGGTCTGTTCTTGCAGATCCAACCCCAAAAGGCTTGGACATGATGTTCAAGGCCTACCACACTCGACTTCAAGAAGGGCCAACAATTGCAAACCTAGACAATAGTTACCCTAGAGCAAATATAGATATTGAATAGGCACAAATGTGCATGAAAATGGTAGAGCTAGCTCAGGCTATGCTCGAGACCAGTCAATCATTCAATCAAACAAACTCTATCAAACCAGATTTGCATTTCCAGGCCTTACTAGAAAGATTAGCGCAGTTGCTAAACAAGCCCTAGGTTTCTTTACCTCCACATGCTCTATTGGAGAAACAATAACTAATTGGACATATATTTCAAGGTTAAAACTTTACAAGAAAACTACATGGCCATGTGAAGGGACAAATTCAGAAGTGTAGTATATTTGTAAAGTTAGTTCACTTTAGTTATAGAAGTTTTCAAAAACACGAGACTGAGAAAAAATCTATATGAGTTAGTTTGTATCAACTCACGCGTAGTGGAAGAGAGTGATAGAATGTGAGAAGGAGTTCATTTTGTATGACTGAGTTTAGTCGGGCTTCTTTGAGTGAGAAAGCACTTGTAAAGTTCTATGTATGAGACTCTCTCCATCATCTCCATGCTTGCCTATTGTATGATGAATTCAAAAGTTCAAGTTTTCCATGAAACTCGATGCTTGGCATCGATTTTGTTCTGATAACTCATTGTTTTCATTCTCTGATTTGTATTTGTTGTTGAATCTTCTTAAAACATGAGCTTTGTGGAGCAACGCGATGCCTAGCATCGAGTTTCAGCATAAAGTCGATGCCTGGCATGGACTTCCCACATAAAAGTGGTCTTGATCATATCTCTGTTAAACACGCCTATTTCAAGAACCAAAAAGTGGTTGAAAAGGCACAAAGTCGATGCTTGGCATCGACATTTGGTCGCAAGTCGATGCTAGGCATTGAATTTTCATTTTTAGATAGTCATTTTTACTAAAGGATGCAAAATTTCTAGTTTTTGCCAATCATACAGGGTGATCTTGTGAAGGCCATAAGTTGAGTTCTAGAGATTCAATTCTTGCAAATAATAGCTTGTTGGAAAGCTTACTTTTCTACTTTTAGCCCTCAAAAGATCTTGGAGAAATAATATTTGTGCTAAGAGAAAGTATCAAAATACAGAAGGTATGTCATTTCAATGATTGAAAATTTCTGAAGAAGTAATGTTCTTGGTTTTGTCTATCATTTCTCAAAGTTTGGGGTGGCAATGAGTTAATGGTGATCATAGAGGTTGTCTAGTGTCACATTAATTCATTTCTTGTGATGTTTCATACATCAACAGGCTCAACCAAATATTGAAAGAGAAAGCTCACCACCAATGAAAGCTTACATTCCTGATTCCATAGATGACGAAACACCTCTTTCAATTCAGCGGTACTCTCAAGAGTTTTTGCAGGAAATACAAGAAGAGAAATGGGCCGAGGAGAAGGATAATCCCCCTCCTATTCCTGAAATTGATGACCTTCATGATCGATTTCCCCAAGACATTCCATCTATTTACGCCGGTCAAGCAGAGCAACAAGAAGATGGGAGATTAGATTTTGAATCTAATTCTTTACAAGAGTTGCCACAATTCACAGGGTTATGGGAATTTGAATCTCTATAGATTAGGGCTCCCACAATATTGGTAAGAAATGAAGACTCAGTGGTCCCAAGGAACACTAATGTCATGAAGAATACTAAGTTCAGTGTCATCTCACCGTAGAAGAGCTTCTCAAAGTAAAACCTGAGCTATGGAATCATGTGGCCAATCAAGTCCCAGAACTTGATTCCCATATGCCAAAAGCAAGCTCTAAGCAAAACGTACTAGAGATACCTCTAGACAAAATAGGGGACATGAGTGAAGGTGAAGATGGTAATACTTATATTCCTATCACCTACCAAGGTTACACAACCAAAGAGATCTTAGATTCAGGTGTTGGTGTTGTGATTGCGACCACCTCTTTGTGGAAGCAGTGGGCCAAACCTGCGTTAAGGCCAACTAGAATGAACCTTCAAATGGCTGATGGCCATGTTGAAAGACCTCTAGGATTTCTAGAAGGGATAACTCTCATCACTTGTGGGGTAGAGTTTGAGCACACCTTTGCTATATGTGACTTTGAGAAAAATAACGTCTATGAGATGATCCTGGGAAGGCCCTTCCTACGACAATTGCAAATAGTACAGGATTGGGGAGCCAACTCCTTGTACTTGTAGGACTTAGGGGTCACCACCAAGGTCAATCTAAAGGATTATACCTTTACAGATATACCAACCCTACAGTGGAATCCTATCCACAAAGCAAAAGAAGATTCTATCTTTGTGCATTTTGAAAGTTCACCTGATCCATCATGGATGCATGAAGATACTCATTTGTGGATGTGCAAGGTTGTAGAGGAAGAGGAAAAGTGCCTAAAAGCAAGTGAAGAAGGAACTGCCCTAAGAGATAGACCAGTTAAAGACCCAGCCTATACACCGATGAAATTTCTAGATGAGGAATTTGAGCCTCATGGCTGGCCAAAAAGCTTAGCCACCATGGACATTGTTGTCAATGAAGAACAATGGAGACCTCATTGTGATGAGGAGGGTTATGATATTTTAGTGTTCATGTGTCAGCCCCTGCTAGAAGAATGTGACCCTAGTGACTTCATAGAAGAGGAAGAGAACGATGATGATCTAGAGTCCATTGTGATGGATAGTTGCTTTCATTTAGAGAAGCACTATCTAGAAGATGTAGGAGTGTTTACCCTAAAAGAAGAAGAACCTTTCACAAGCATTAAAACTGTAAATTCAAAGGATGGAAGTGAAGGTAGTCAAAAGAAAAAGAAAAGAAAAGCAGTGAAACAAGAAGAGGAGGAATCATTTTTTGAAGCACCAGAGAAGTTCAAGAAATATGAAGTTGAAGACCAAACAATTTTGGTACGAATGCCTAAGAGAGAGGTCATCATAGGAGAAGCATATGATAATAACGAAAAGAGCAAAAACATTATTGTAACCATTGAAGACAACAAAGAGCATATCCATTGAAAGCAAATTCCA